>PISX010020864.1:0-35033 GCA_004024625.1 Mellivora capensis | reverse complement strand
TGTGGTCCATATACACTATGGAGTATTATGCCTCCATCAGAAAGGATGAATACCCGACTTTTGTAGCAACATGGACGGGACTGGAAGAGATTATGCTGAGTGAAATAAGTCAAGCAGAGAGAGTCAATTATCATATGGTTTCACTTATTTGTGGAGCATAACAAATAACACGGAGGACATGGGGAGATGGAGAGGAGAATGGAGTTGAGGGAAATTGGGGGGGAGACGAACCATGAGAGACTATGGACTCTGAAAAACAACCTGAAGGGTTTTGAAAAGGCGGAGGGTGGGAGGTTGGGGGAGCCAGGTGGTGGGTATTATGGAGGGCACGCATTGCATGGAGCACTGGGTGTGGTGCAAAAACTATGAATTCTGTTACACTGAAAAGAAATTTTAAAAAATTTTTAAGTTAAGATACATTCACATATCCTAAAACTCACCTTGTAAAGTATACAAGTCAGTGGGTTTTTAGCAGATCCACAGCTGTACAGTAATTAGTGTCCACTTTCAGGGCATCTTTACCACCCTCTTCCATCCTCACTCCCCTCCCCCACCAACCCCTGGAGACCACTCACTGACCCTCTGTTTCGACAGATTTTTCTATACCGGATATTTCACATAAACAGAAATATATGATATATGCCCTTTTGTGCCTGGCATCTTTCATGTGGCATAATGTTTTCAAGGCTCATTCATGTTGCAACATAGATAAGGGCTTTATTCCTTTCTACAGCTGAGTGGTCTTTTATGTAGATAGACCAAGTGGGCCTATCCAACCATCAGAAAATGGGCTTTGGGGTTCTTTCTATTTTTTTTTTGATACTGTAATGTTGCCATGAACATTCATGCATGGGTTTCTGTGCAGACTTTTATTTTCATTTCTCTTGGATATATACCTAGGAGTGGAATTTCTGGGTCATATGAGAACTCTACCTTTAGTAGTTTGAGGATCTTTTAAACCATTTTCCAAAGGAGCAGCACCTATTGACATTCCCACCAGCAATGTCTGGGTATCCTAATTCCTACATCTTCAACAGGCATGATTCTAAGAACAAACCCTCCACACAATGAATGAACAGTCCCAATCCAGACTTCTCTACCCATTCAGAAGAAAACATTTCAATATCTTCTTTCTTTGGATTGTCTGTCAAAAGGAATATTCTTCACTGGAGAGGAATTCACTACCCATAAGGGACCTCTTGCAGAATCTAAACTGTGTCACAGAACCACTGACTGGAATATCTATCAGGTTCTGTTCATCAATTTAGACACTATTTCTTTCCAATACCTACATATCAACTAAGAATGCTCTTTTTAATGAACCAACTGGAGAAGGCAGTCATTAAATGGTGCACTGAACATATGACTGGGTATATGCATGACTGAGTCATGATTGAATAAATGCATGATGGATGGATGAATGAACAAGCTCAGTGAATATTTACTGAACACTCTGTAGGAACCAGATGCTGTGCTAGACGTGGAGACAGAGCAAACAAGAGACACGTGTGAGTTCACAGGGATCACGTTCTATTGTGGGAGATGGTCAGAGCCAAGCAGATACACTAGTTGAAGGGGAATGTCCGTTGGTGGCAAATTCTACAAAGGAAGCTACGGGAGGTAAAGGAGTGTAGTGGCTGGGCAGGGAGGTCGGAAAAGTGGACAGGATGCAGATCTCATGGCCCTTGCAGTCATGGTCACAGGATGGAGGGAAGAGAGGTTTTGAGGATATTATGGCTCTTTCTAGTCCGATTCCTTAACTCTTCAACAAAATTGTCACCAGTGTTTCTCACTGGTCTCCTTTTAAGGATTCCAGTGGATTATTTTGATCCTTGCAAGAGAAATTCAGAAATACCCTTTCCTCTCTCTTGTCCACATCTTATCCACATTTACACTATTGCCTGAATTTCATTATTTCCAGAGCTCATTTCGAAAAACTCTCCCAATGACCAATGTTCAGTGACTCCTCTCTGACCAGGGGTAAACTCCAAAGTCCTGTGCTCAGCTTCACATTTGTCTTTCTGCATTATGTCCCAGCATCTCTCCTGCTAACTGTGCTTCAAGAAAACTGGCATCTCCCAATTTTCTCAACAGATCAGACATTAAAACAACAACAAAAATGACACTAGCTGATGCTTTTTCAATGCTGAGAATGCTTTATTTCTCAATGCCTTCCTAATCAAATTTCCTCTGTTCCTTCCTAACTTCTCTATCTACGTCCAGACTCTTTTCAGTCATTTCCCAAACCTGCCGACATGATGTAGCTCTCTGTCCCAGTTTTAGCTGAACATCTAATAAAGCACACTGAAAACCTGTCAGAGGTGGGACCCAAATGAGCTGTTCATCTTTACATCCTTCACACCCAGGACAAGGAATGGCACAATGTATATAAGGAATGGATGGAGGGATAGACGGATGGAAGGCTGGATGGACGGCTGTCTGGCTGACTGGCTAGCTGGAAGGATGGAAGGGTGGATGGATGGATGGATGAATGGATGGTTGGATGGATGGATGAATGGATGGATGGATGGATGGATGGATGGGTGGATGGGTGGGTGGATGGGTGGATGGATAGATGGATGGATGAGGAAAGTTTCCTCCTTTCTCCTTGGCAGGAAGGCCCTGCCCAACAGGAGATCATGTGAGCCAACAGAGTGCCTCAGCTCCCTCCCAACAAAGACAATTCAGAAGTCACTTGCTGTAAGATGTGTTAGCCAAGCTATACCAGAACCCTCCACAGGAGCTTTTGGACTGAACTTGGTTGGAAAATATTCTTTTCTTTCCTTATCATAGAGTTGCACTGGTAAGAGCCTGAAGCTACTGTGGTCAGGGTCTTTATTTTATTCAGCAGCTTGTTGGGAGAGGTAAAGTTAATGCATAGAAACAAGAAAACCCACAGAAAGTGTCTGGCCACAGTTTCATCTCTGGTTCCTATCATCCCTAACGCCCCAAACTTCTAAATATGGGCTTACGAGGTCTGATTGAGTCCCCTCTTTGCCACCTTGAAGTAGATTTCAATGGTTCTCGCCAAGGGATAATTTTACCTCTAGTGTAAAGAGGAATGTTGGACAAGGTCTGGAGATGTTTTGGGTCGTCACAATTCAGGCAAGGAGTTGGCACTGTTATCAAGTGAGTGGACGCCGGGGAAGCTGATCCACACCCTACAATGCACGGACAGACCCTCACCAGTTATCAGACCTCACCTGTCAGGATGGAGAAACCTTGAATTAGTTCAAACTCATCACTTACAACAAGGCTCCCAACAGCCCTTGAGAAGGCTGTGCCCTGAGGCTGACAGCCACGCTCCACCCAGTGAGGCAGACCTACCCGCTTACCTCTGCAAGTCAGCCCACAAAACACCTGTCCTACAAAGGGAGTTTCCATGTTCAAATAGTCCATTTTCATCAGTACACTGTCTTCCCTGGAATGTGTATGAAAACCTTTCCTTTCCTTCCTGATTTTGCTCCCTTTTGGTTCATGTTACAGGCTGATCTTTGAAGTTAAACCAAGGAACAGCAAAGCTTATTAGCTCTGGCTTTTGCAAACAGCCCTATCAACATTCCAGCGGTTAGCAGGCTGCAGATGTGGGCCTATTGATTGGGCTTGAAAGAACTCCTTCTTCCCAGAGAGTAGGTGTCTCCTTCTCCATAATTCATGACCTCTGTGTTGACAGGCCTGGGTCCCCAAGGCTTCATTGATCAGTGTGGCCACTGAATTTTTAATGAAACTGTGTATAATGCACAATAAGATAGTTTTGTATTGATTCAGTCTCATGGGATGTCGTCTTTACACAGAAAGTCCCTCTAACTGCTTCCCATTTGATTTCGGTTTGGTTTGGTTTAGTTTCTGTCTCATTCTGCATTATCCCTTACTTCAGCATGCACTGAAGCGAGAAGCCCACCCCGTGTGAATGCCACCAGTCTGGACGCATCCCCTGGCTTTTCCAAACAAGCCTTCCCCAGAGGCTCAAAGACCCTGATGGGTCTCGGCATGCTCCCTGGGGTCCTCGGGCACCTCCTGTGATGCTGGGGTACCATCCCAACTCACAGGGCCCTCCACAGATACACGCCCCGATGAAACACTCCTTGAGGTTCACCAAGGGTTTCTTGATTCCCGTCAGCTCGGGTGGTGGCTTGCAGCCAACCAGACCCAGACTCTGGGGCAGGGCGAATCGGGAGGCCAACCTCAGTTTATGTGTCTGGTACCCGGACGATGTGGCAGGTCTACTCCTGGAGCCTTAGTCACTGTGAAAGGAGGATACTATCCCTTGTATCCTGAAGGACCGAGGCAGCCCTCCCTTTAAGTAACCAATGAAAAGGACTCAGGGAAAGAACCAGGCACCTGAGAGTCATTCCTCAAACTAATCAGGAAATAAAAACTCAAAAGCAAATAAGACGCGTCAACTGAACATAACCAAGACTTCGGGAAGATGAAGAAGCCGAGGGTTGGACGGACGGGACAACCTGCCCGAGGTCATGTCACGTACAGTCGTGACGACGGGGCAGAAGCCAAAGCTGAGGACACAGCACAGGCCGACAGCCCACAACCCCCACACCCCCCTCCCAGGTGGGGCATGTGTGACATTCCTCAGGCACTGCTGGCCGCCCGAATGCAAAGGGAAGGAAAGACAACCAGCGGACTAACAGAGATCACTGTCCTGCAGGAAAAACCATTCTTACCAGTAACCTGACTTCCGGAGGCCCACAGACTCGTCTCCTGGAGCCCGCACATTACCCTCCCCTCCCTGAGTGAGGGGGAAACAGAAGCAGAAGGGCGTGTATGCAAGTTTCCTTATAACCTACAGCCTATTGACAAGGACTTGTAATAGGAAGAGTATGAGGTTCCTCCAGAAAGCTCCCAGCTGTCCTCATGTAAGTGCCTTATACTAGAAGGGAGACGACCTTTGCTTGGCAACAGCCAGGCTCCCAGGATCTGACAGTCTTCCTGAGCTTATGAAAGTGCTTTTGGACACCTCCCTTTGTCCCTACCCCGCCCCCATCTCCCAAGCATAGAATCAGCCACTCCTCACAACCCACGTCAGCAGCTCTTTCTGCCCACGGGTCCTGTCCCCATGCTTTAATAAAATCACCTTTTTTGCACCAAAGATGTCTCAAGAATTCTTTCTTGGCTCTTGGCTCTGGGCCTCACTCACCAACATTCAAAAACTCTATCAGCAGCACCAGGACTCGAACCCATGGCCTGTGGACCAGGCTCTGAGCTGTGCAGTATAGACGTCTACACGGGGTATCTAACCCACATGTAATCACGAATCTAAAGACTGTTTGAAATGCATCAGCAGCAAGATGAAATAGTAAAAGCACAGAGCATTTTATTTCTATGTTGAGGTTAAAATATGGGCGTAGAACTAGGGAAGAAATGGAGATGCCAGGGGGCATGGCAGTGGATAGACAGTGGGGGGCAGGCTTCGGATGTCTACACAATCTGATTTCAGAGGGAAAAGATGGGTTCAAAGGCAGGAGAGTAAATATACAGTCCCCTGGGTTCCAGGTGGGCAAGGAGAGCAGAGGAGGGACAGATTTGCTCCTGGAACTTGCCAAGAGTGGAAATGGGGCCCCTGGCTCTCAGGCCACCTGCTAGGGAGCTCAGACAGCTTACGAGTCTCTATGTCCCTCAGCCACACTGAGCAAAGGGCCAACTAGGTGGGGAGGTGGTGATTTTCAGGTGGGGAACCGTCCGCTGCTGGCACACAGCTCTGTCCCTCGAGAACTGAAGGCATCCGAGTTAATACAGCAACCTCTGCAGGAACCAGGAAGAAGGGATGGAGAGCTGATTGACTGCAGTGGGCAGGCATTTAAACTCAGAGAAAAGCACCAAAAGAGAAAGGAAGGTCTTCTTTGCTCTCACGGAGCACAAAGTGAATGCATCTGTAAACCGAACAAGGCAGTAAGGGCCAGGGGTGAGCGGTGTCGGAGAGCACGGCCCTCCCAAGGAGACAGGTGCAGGGGCTGGAGGTGGCCCAGAGAGCCCCAGTCCCTGGTTCCCAGAAAGAGGGAGAAGCCCTGGGCCCAGAAAGAAGCTGGGGAGTTTACAGCCACATGAAAGGATTTCAATTAGGAATGTCAGTTCTTATCAGAAGTCATCAAAACACTAATAAAAAACCCCCACAAATCTGTCTAATTAATACTAAAATCACCATCTACACAGCAGGAGCAGAAGGTTAAGAAGGAAGCATTCTCTCCAGTCCAGACAACAGGAAATAGATGCCTTTAATTCCAGCCAGAAAGGAGTGACAAGTGGTAAATTACAGATTTAAAGAAAAACAAACCTCGGCAGCAACCTCCCACCTGCCTGACATTTTACGTTTAGATGCTCGGCTCCTGGGGATGGGCCATGGGAAGGAAATCCATGTCCAGTCATTCACAGGAGGTGCTGGCAAGTATGGCCAAAGGGGCAAAAATCCTCAGGGTCATGCACTAAGAGTCACAGACAAGGTTAAAACCAGCGCTGACAGCCTGTGCTTGCTAATACGAAAGGGACTTCTAGGCACGTGTGCATGGGTGAGTTCGCTGGTGTGCATATTGAAATCTTACTGTAGAGTGTTAGAACGACCTTGTGGGAGCTCCTAGTTGTAATAAAAACAGCAATAACGGTAATAGTGGTAGTCACACAGAGCCAGACAATGCAGAGTTAAATAAGACACGATCCCTGCCTTTGGGATGGTGGGATCTCAGGGAAGGACCAGACTCTCCCACGCTCATCCTCATAAAACAGGCCCAAGAAGCCCACAGAGGGGTCCACACAGGCTGATCCCAGCCCAGGGCAGGGCAGCTGTGGAGTGGGAGAGGTCAGGAAGAAAAGCTCCCTCGAAGAGCTGGGGTCTGGAGCAGACTTGGGGGTCCAGAGCCAGCTTGAGACCGAAGCATGGTTTGGTATTTCCATGGACAGAGGGTTTGTCTCAGAAAAGAAAAATTCTAGACGAAGTCTGGTTAAACCAGAGAGACCCTTGGCCCAACTTTTCATGAAGGAATCATGATGTTTTCAGTTCTCTAAGCCAGGACACTTCCGTTGTGAGTATGCCTGAGTCTGCTGGGCTGTGTTTTCACGGTAGGCAACCCAAATACTGTAATTAGTCTAAGAACTTTGGGTACTCACCAGTGCCCACTGCCTCCCACCTGGGTGCAGGCACCAGCAGGCAGAGTCTTCCCTAAGGTCCTCACCTCAGCTCCTAAGGCTCCAGCCTGCCCATTGATAGGTTTACATTCAAGGACATTAGTCCTATAAAGGCACCCATTTCAGGAGCTCTCGGTAGGAGAGCTCATCTGAATTTGGATTTAGTTCACATTAACCCAGGAAAGGCAGCTGTTGTAACGGGGCTGCTGATGTTCTCCAGAGGGGTGATATCAGATTCTACTTAGTGACCAATTTCTTGTACATTTCTGAGCACAGCAGCTAACTGCAGATTTCCACGGACAGGGCATCCATCAGGAAACGCTAGCCTTACCTTACCCGGCGGTAAGCGTATGAACACTGATGCTTCCCTGCAGTGGGAAAGGCTTTAAAATGTTAATGCAACTTTTGGGGAGTCTTTCAGCACCTAATTAGTGTTCTGTCCAGCAGATTTTGGGAACCTGGACACTTTACGATTGCAAAGCAAGTCAGCAGGCACTGCCTTGCAGAGCAGCAAGAGGGTCTTAGCTCTCTCTCTCCAAGAATGAGGAAAACAATCCACAACCCAGCAGATGACAGGTAACCAGCTTTTGGTATTCTGGAAGCCAAGGATCATTGGCAAACAATACAGTTACCAATAACATAAAAACAGGAGCCCGCCTTCTGTCGGAAAGATATATTCTCAAAGGTTACAACAGAATCATGCCCTGGAAATCACATTTTTCTTCCTTCCTGGAAAAGAACTTCAAAGACCTTTTTCCTCAGAAAAAGAAAAACAAACAGAACACGAAACAAGGCTTAGAGGAGATGCGATTAAACACAGACGTGGTTTGAAAACCCAAAAAAGCCCATTCCAACTAACAGATCCTGCTGATGGAGAAGCAACAAGAATGGTATTCTGCTACTAGGTTCTGAGAATGACCTCTGCTTACACACCCACTGTGAAAATTCAGGAATGCACAGTGTGGTGAGGGGCAGGTCCAGAGCCTTCAAGCACCTGTGGGCACCTGCAGCTGCGCAACCTGGAGTAAGTGACTTCCTGTCCCTGGACCTCCGACTCCATACCTGTAGCATCACGTGATGACTGGTATTACCTACGTCAAAACCACGTCAGGGTTCAATGAGTCAACAGGTCCAACATGCGTATAATAGTGCCTGGCACATACTGAGAGCTTCAAAAAGTATCAGCTGCTCTCACCATTAGGCTGGCTATAAGCCTCCATGGGCTGGACACATACATATCCCATGTAGTAACTCATAAGCTCCTGTGCACATCGCTGTGCCCGGAACAGAATCTTTCCATGAAGCTAAAGCACACCAGATCCTAGCCACGTTTGAAGCCCATGTCATATCTCTCCAACAAAGATGTTCCTAATACCAGTCCACTCCTCTTTTAAGTTTTCCCATAACAGGGCTGTCCCTGGGGATGTTCTAAGGAAGACTATGTGACCGTGGGTAGAGGAGCTCACTGCGAATTTGGATGGAGCTATGGACTGAATTATGTCTCTCCAAATTTGTATGTGGAGGTCCTGACACCCCACTGTGACTGTGTTTGGAGAGGGGGGCCTTTAGGGAGGTGATTAAGATCCATTGAATTTAGGAGGACCTCAATCTGAGAGAACCAGATCATTATAAGATCCTTCTAAGAAGAGGAACAGACCTCTTCCGTGTGCGTGTGCACATAGAAAAGTCCATGAAAAGAAATGAAATAAAAAAGAAAAAAACAAAAAAAAAAAAGAAAAGTCCATGCGAGGACACAGTGAGGATGACGCAGCCATCCACAAGCTTTCTTGAAATTCTGATACTGCTCATCCCGTCTTTTCATAGCCCACTCCTGACAGATACCGGGATACAGGGTTTAGAGGGAACAAGTGTGAAGGGATGTGGCACATGAACTCATACTGCTAACTTGACCTTCTCAACAACCAATGTGGTAAGGCCTATTTTCCTTCTACACACAGATGATCTGTCTTTCGTTGCTATTAAAATTGGAATGAGTGGCTACTGGTCAACAAACAGATCATTTGGAGTAAAAATGTGAAAACAGGGTAATTGAGGTAAAGAGGGTGAAGCGTCTTATATATTATACATGTGTAGATCTTTTTCCCTCTAGAGAGAATTGTATTCATCCATCCAACTATCCACCCATCCATCCATCCATCATTCATCTATCTGTCCTTCCATTCATCCATCTGTCCATCCATCCATCCATCCAACCATCCTTCCAACCACCCATCCATCCATCCATCTGGGCACCAAGTGATACTTGAACATATACTCTGTCATATTTCTATTCTGTGCAGTAAGATGAGAAGAAAACGAACAATCACATGGTACAGACTCCCCACTTAGAAGAATCCACCCTTGCCAGGAAGCTCAAACACAAAGAAGTATTTATGATGCCCACTAGGAAAACTCTGAGGAACTGGGGATAAAAGATGTCATTCTCTTCGGGGAAAAACTGCAGATGTGGACAGACGTTCTCAGAAGCACAGCTGAGGTTTTCCCGGGGAAGGCAGCATCCCGCCTGTGTCAACAACCTCAGCGGCTATCCAAGGTCCCAGTTGCGAGTCCTGACACCTGCCCGGGGCGTTCCCCTTGTGCCCGCCAGCCCCCACAACGATGCAGGCCAGTTCTGTGTTAGTGCTTCCCAGAGCAAGTGCTGGGGCCCTCGCTCTGTTTCCCACCACCCCTCAGCTTGTTGGGAGAACAGAGCGCTCAGCCAGGGTGGGAACACAGACTCTTGGAGGCCAACACCCACGGTTGTAGCCACCATGGTGTGTCTTCTGCTTGTCACCATCTCCAATAAACGCAGGTACAGTGTCACCTTATCTAACTGAAAAAGGGACCTTTGAGTGTAAACATGGAATTCCTAAACATTGAATGTAAGCCATGAATTCCTAAAACAAAGCAGCAAAAAACCACGAAATCTGATCAAATGTGTTCTGCATTTTGTGAAGTTCTATCAGCAGAGAAATACGCAAGGAACCCTAGAGTTCGTGAATGCTGAGCTTGTGGCTTATTTTACCCTCCATCCGTCCCCCGCCCGGGAAGCCTCGGGAGTCACAGCCAACCCCGAGGTCCAGCGCTGGCCTCAGAAGCCGACTCCCACGATCACTTCATTACAGCCCCCACCCTCCGCTTTTTGTTTTCAGATGCCTTGAGTTATGATTTATAAAACTTCAAGGCAGCTGTAAACTTCAGGCAGAGAAAAGATAGGAGTTGGTTTTTTTTTTTTTTTTTTGCACAACTTAAATCATGATTTTCAATTCCCGAGCTGGGCATAAGATAACTCAGAAGTCTGCCTTGGCTCACCATTTAAACTCTATTTTTGTGGCCTCTGGTAACATGCTACCCTGGCGGCATACCCTTTCAAAATCCAGCTACCTGTTGGTCCCTGAAGAAAATGAGGAAAGACATCGCAAATAAGATAGTACTTAGAGAAAAATTCAATAAAAATTCAGTGTGGCTTGAAGCATACTTACGAAACTTACGGTGTCAAGGGCACAATAGCTAATATGGGGAGACGGGAAAAGTGGAGGAAAATTCCATTATCACTGTCCCTGTGTGTGGGGGCTGTCCATCAGTCCTCAAGGCTAACTAGATAATACCAACCACCCACCTGCCCCCCAGGGGTCACGGCGAGGGGGCCGGCCAGCTAGTGGGCTTTTCGTATCATTTACCAAGTTCTCTTGCTGGAGTCCACCCATGCACCTTGCGCAACAGGATATAATAAAGCAGGTGAGTAACCTTGAATCTGGGAACCCAAAAATAAAGATCAATATTCTTCCGTGAAGAGTGGGGGCATCGAGAGCAGGAAAAATGGAAACTACCGGAAAGCCAATGAGGGTCAGGATCACCTTTCATGCCTGACATCTGAAGAGTGAGGGGGTCAGCCCATGTTTGTTAAATACATACAAAGCAGAGCTATTCTAAACACTCATTAGGAATTTCTCTCGTCCTCATATCCATGCCTCTGGGAGCACCCACGGGGACCTGAGAAGCCATTCTGGGAAGCGTGACCCACGCACCCTGGCCACCGCTGGTGGGTCCGTCGGGGAACCTGACCCGGACCGGGCCTCGAGGCAACAGACATGGGATTGCCTTGGCTCTTTCCTCTAGATGGAGGGACCTAAACTCAGGAGCAGGTAGTGGCCATTTCGTGCCACACAGACTGAAAAGCAGAGAGTGTTGTTCTGTAGAAAGAGCAATAAGGAGGCAGCTTTGTAGAGAGAAGCCGAGATCGGGGCCAGTTCCGGGTCAGCCTGAAGCAAGGGATGGTGGGTGGTGCTCCCTGGAGGGCTGGTGCCCATGAAGCAGTCCGCTGTCATGGTAGCAAACACCCTTTTCACCTTGAGTCCCCTGGGGCGGGGGTGGTCGCTGGCCTAAAGTCTCTCCATTTTCCACTTAACCCTAAAGCATGTCAGGCCTTCCCACTTGTACATATTTTCCACTTACTGTTCAGAGGTAAACGCCAGCTCCTACGCTCCCAGACGAACACCCCTGGCCTCGCTGCGAGGGCGGTGAGGTGAGTCAGTACGAGAGGCTCTAAACTCAGGGTCACAGGTGTGGGTTCAGCTCTGCTGTGAGGCAGACTTCCCAGGTGATCCTGGCCAGCAAGAGCCCACTTCCTCGTCTATCAAACTGGGAGTCACCGTCCGTGCGATCGGAGCCCCCCAGGCTGGACGGCGATTGGACAATGACCAGAAAAGGAGGGGGGACAGGAGAGAGAGTTGTTATATTGACAAGTGGAGGAAGAGTTGGCTGGGACCCTGAAAGGAAGGGGGAGGCTCCCAGACAAACGCCTCCGAAGCCCAGCACGGTGATGGAGAGGACAGGATGGCCCAGGTGGACACTGAGTACCTCCCCGCTGGGGAGCTGTTAGGACACGCATGTTACAGAGGAGGAGGCTCATACGGAAGACAAGTCACTTACCTGAGGTCACTCAGGTGCCCGGGAATGGGGCGGGAGGGGCCAACCCTGCCGCCCTGCTCAGAGCCCCACGCACCCCATGGGGAAAGCCTGTCTTTTTCCTGGGACTGAGACGGGTGAAGCGTGTTGTTTGCACCGAGTTGGTTGCTGAGTAGAATCGAGCCTACGAGAAACTGCGTGGATTCAGTCCATGGCTGAGGCTCTCTCCGCATCGGACAGATAGTGAGGAACAGGCAAAGCAAAGCCTTGATGTTCTATTATGACTTGGGGCCCATCTCTGTCTGCAGGGTCTTGGGTGAAAGACTGATGTCCCCCAGGCATCCTTGGGCGGGGAGGCCGACGCACCTTCTCCCCGTTCTGGGCTGCGGAGAAAGAGCTGAGGCCTCTGGGAACAGAGCCATCATCCAAGTGAGCGGGAGGGACAGGAATGGGAACAGGCAGACGGTCAGATAGGAGACCGAGGAGGGGAGACAGAACGGCAGGGAATTCCTGCACTAGGAGAACATGGAGAGAGGCCGGAGAGCACACACAGGGGCAAACAGAGCCACGGAGACAGCAAGAGTCAACAACACGGATGGAGGATTATGGAGACCACAGGGCCTTTAGACACACCGAGTCACAGAAACAAGGCCAAGAAGAGAGAGAGAAAGACAGAACAGATGCAGACTCAAGGCTTGGTGCGCTCTCTGTCTTCCTGGGCACAGAGCTTCCGCCCACGCACCTGTCTATCCCCCCCCACACACCGATGATGAACGACGACTAGCAGGCCGCCCCCCAAGCTGGGACAGGTGCATGCAGGTGGAAAATCTACCGACAGCAGCACCGGGAGCTTCAAGGGCAAGGTCTGGACTGATGCCCAGAGCTGCTCTTTGTGGCAAGAAGGGCTTGCTACAGTCCCAGAGGGTGCAGGTGGGGCTGGATCGCTTTGCTGGTGCTGGGAGGAAGTGAGGGTCACCGGTGGCTCCCTTGGGGCTGCTGGAGAAGGAGGAAGGGCAGGGAAGTCGGAAGCTCTGGTCTCTGTCTTCAGGGTCATCAGGAAGAGACGCAGCTCAGGGTGCCGGGTCCTGTCCATCTCATGGGTTAGAAACATAAGTTCGTTTCTGCTTCAGAACTGGCATCACACCCTAGTTCCAAGAATGCGCCAGCATCCTCCTAATGGCAGAAAAGGGATTTACAGAGGAGATGAAGTTCAGGGTCTCGAGAGGAGGCGATTATCCTCGAGTATCCAGGTGACTCCTGAATGCCCTTCCCTGTGTCCCGAAAGAGGGGGGAGAGGAAGGCTGGGTGTAGGTGGGAGAGGAAAAGGCAGGCATGCACATGGGGACAGGGACAGCCGCAAGGTGGCAGGTGCAAGCCAGGGGGCCACCAGATCAGGGGGAAGAAGGGTTGGCCCCAGAGCCTTCAGAGGGGCAGCTGCCGGCAGACACCTTGGTTTTGGTGAGTTCCGACTGATCTGGGACTTCCGACCTCCAGCACTATAAGAGGACACATTTCTGCTATGATAAGTCATCTCTCCTGTGGACCTGTTAACAGCGGCCACAGGACATTACCCCATCATGAGGCAGAGAGACGGAATAGGAGAGGGAATGAGGGGCAGGTGGGGGACGTGGCAGAGCCTGGGGAGCAAGAAGGCCTGTGACATTCGGGGACTTCCATGCCTGGGACTCATGGGCATGAGTGGGGCAGGCGGGTCCCACTTGTTCGCACACCCCAGCGCCAGCACTGAAAAACACGGGTTTGTCTCAGATTCCTTCCTGGTGCCTGAGTCTCTTAGCTGCTCAGTCAAGCTCTGCCTGATTACACCTTTAACCTGCTAATACAGCCATCTCTGTGGGCTGACGGGATCCCCTACCCACTGTAGGCCCAGTGAAAATTCAGTAGGACACCACGTTGCCTCAGAACGAGCATGCTAATATTGGGCACTGAATTAACAGAGGAGCCTGACAAGACAGCAGTATGCAGAGAAACGCTCCAGAAGGAGGCCTAGAAGCCCAGCCCACCGCGGGGGGCTTCCCGAAGAACCAGGGACCCAGCTGCATGGCTCTTGCTAACCCGACCCCGGTGGGTCCAGCCAGGGAGGTGGGGTGGCTGGAGTCTGGCTGACTCTCAGACTTTCAGTCCCTCCGACAGGAGCTGGGAAAGGAGAGGGAGGCCAACAGACGTCAGGGCGAAGGTGGAGAAAGTCAGGACCCTCTGCGTCTCCATAGAGTCAGAGACAGAGAAGCAGGGGGAGACGCAGGTTGATGTGGAGGAAAAAGGCAGAGTATAGAAGCACCTATGCAGACTGAGAAGGAAAGAGAGAGAGAGAGAGAGAAGAAATGAGAAAGCCAGGCTGCTTAAAAAGGCTGTCAAGTCCAAGAGAGAGGCAGAGAGCCAAGGACCCAGAGAGAAAAAACCAGCAATGCCGAGAGACAGCAAGGCAGAGAGACACAGAGAGAATGTCCAAGAGAGATCCGGAAGGAGAGGCTGGTCACCTCTGGCTCAGCACCCCGTGTCCCATCCCACACCTGGAACTAAGGCATTCTGTGTGTCCATCCACACCTGGAACTAAGGCAACCCCGGGCCCCATTTCAGCTACCTTCCCAGTGCTTCTGCAGGTAGCAGACCTACAGCACAGCTCAGCACACCCATGTTGGGAAGGACGCAGGAGACAAAGGCATTAGAGAGGAGACCTCCCCAAAAGGGGGATTCTCACAAACCCTTGTGAGGCCACTTGCCCACCCTGTATCCTGAAGGTCCAGAAGGGCCCGATGATCTGTCCCCAAGTCACACAGCTGGTCTCAGGGGCAGCTGCCAGCAGACACCTTCCGGTCCTTGAGCCGATGAGACACACGCTCCTTTAGCCATCCATGCTTCAGCAAGCTTCTCTTTCTTTCCTGACTCTCTTTCTTCCCAAACACCCAGCGGTGTGGTGTGATGACCCAGAGCCCAGGTTCCTGGGACAGACTGCCTGCTCCGAGAGCTACCTTATACTTGGGAGAGTCGATGTCCTTAGTTGTCTCAGCTGTAAAACGGGCATAATGAGAGTTTCCCCTAACTCTTACTGTGGAATGGCTAAGAAGGATAAGGCATTTAAAACAGATGAAAAAAAAAAACAGATGAAAAGCACAGTTAGTGCTCAGTTAAGAGTCACTATTCATTTTATTACTCAGAGCTCTTCATTCTTCCTGGCGAACTTCTACCCATCTTTCAAAACCCCATTCCAATACTGTCTTTATTTTCAAGCCTTCCCAGATAAGCAATTTCCCTTTTGGAAGAATGAGCTGTGTCTTTAAATAGAAAACCATATCAGCTCTTAGCATACAAGAACACTGCTTCTCTAGCTGTCCCTCAGCTTGACTGTACAAAGCCTGAAGGAAAGGGATGGGTATAATTTGAAAATATCAGCCTAGAACCAAGTAAGGGTCTGAAACAGAGAGCCCTTGAGAAAACTAGTAGATACAACAGTATCAGAGAACTGTGGGAGGGCGAGGTGTTCAAGGGGTTGGCAGAATGCAGCGGAGCTGGGGAATTGGACATATGGGGCGGGAGAAGTTCTGAGTGCCCACCCCCCAATCCTGCCCTAGTCCCCTCCCCTTCCCCAGGGCACATCCCACCAACCAGCAAAACTCATCTCAGATCTCAGGAGCGTTTGGCTAAGACATTTTTGGGGTCAATACCCAGGTATAAAGAAAAACAAGTCTGTGTGTCATCATCGGCCAATCTGATAGAAAACTGAGTCTTTTTCCGTAAAGCCTTTGAACTTGCTGTCTTTCAGAAAAGGTGACAAGAAGGCACCAAAAAGGCCAAATTCTCTGAAAACCTTATTTCCTGTTCTATCGATTGCCTCCACGCTGAACTGCTCCATGGGAAGCAGGCGTCCTCAGAAAGGGTCTGCTGGAGCCATCCTCCCTGTCATGGAAATAGTGTCCTGGGCCACTTTTTCCCTTTGTGGGAATTATTCGCCGCCATTTTTTTCTTCAGATGAAATAACAAGGAGATATACTTCCTGAGCCCATCTACTATCTCCATTAGATGCTTTGCTAAATTGCGATGACCCGAAGCAATTCTGACTGCCCCTCCGCCGGGGCTTCTGATCACACATGCCCCCATTCATCGACCCACGGCCGCAAGGCAGGCTTTGATTCCCAGTCTTGTAGCCAAGTCAACCCCGTCCGGTCTTTGCCTACGTCTTAGAGTCCATGAACTGACCTTTTCTTCTCCAATGTGGCCAACAGCACACTGTTCTCCAAAACCAACCACCGGCTGGGACGCGGGGCCTGGCACGGGGCTCTGCGTCGCCCTGCCGGGCCTCGCACAGGAGGAGATGACCAAGCAGTGATGAGGATGGTGCACAGGGCCACCCGCCTCCCGCAGACATGGAAATGGGAGTACCTGTGTCCGGGTAGGAGCGGAAGTCCAAACCAGCCTTGCCGAGACCTTCCCTTTGCTGCTCCCAGACCTCAACCCCTCTAACTTCCATTTGGACCCTGGGGTCCTTCACGGTTTTGCATATTTGGTTTGAATGAAAAAGAAAAAAAAAAATCCACGCCTCCACTGAAGAGACTAATGTGAGGTGTAGTGTCCCGTATCGGGACGACACCTGTCATCATCTGTGGGTCTGAGCCCCCGTGAGCCCCCGGGGTGAAGTCTGAGGAGCACCCCCCAGGGCAGGGAGAGGCCGAGAAGCAGGCAGAAGGCCCCAGATGGGGAGGGCGGCAGGTGGGGCCACAGGGGAGCTCCAGTCCGGGCTTGTCTCAGGGGACAGACGAGCAGGCTTTGGGCCCACCCACCAGCACTTTAGGGCTCAGGGGGAAGCCTCAGCGGGGTCCCTGCACCGTCCACACAGTCTCAGCGCCACATGGTCCTCAAGGGCGTGGCCTAAAACCCGCTCCCTCTGTGGGAGAGGGTGACGCCCCATCCAGGGGAGAGGTACCGCAGCCGTCTTAGCACCATGAGGCAACAGGTATGAGGAAAAGCTGCAAAGGATAAGGAGAACAAAGCGGAAGAGGAAGTAGATAAAATTAAATGTCCTTATAACCTGCAGCCCACTGACGAATGCTTGAGGCGGGCAGAGTAGGGCACTCTCCAGGAGCCCACAGCCATCTCAACATCAGTGCCTTGCTGGAGGGAAAAACAACCTTAGCTTGACAACAGCTGGGCCTCCGGGATCCTGTGAGTCTTCTCTAGCATATGAAAATCCTCTGGAAATTTCTCTTGGTCGTTACCTTCCCCAGCTCCAGAGTATATAATGAATCACTCTTCACAAGCCCAGTGCAGCTCCTTCTGCCCACAGGTCCTGTCCCTGGGCTTTCATAAAAACACCTTTTTGCACTGAAGATGTCTCGGGAATTGTTTCTTGCTCATTGGCTCTGGGCCCCAACATTTCCACGTCATGAAGAATCTCAAAGACTTTGATCCTTGTACCATAGAACCTCAGAGCCGAAACAGAAGCTTCCAGAACTTTCTGCCCTAGAGACAGGCAAACCCCTGGGTTTTACTTTTAGTTAGCAGGACTCAGCTATCCTGTTGCTCACAGACAAATGCATTTCTAATCCCAGGGCAGGAAAAACAAAACAAAGGAAAAATAAAAAGACTGGGGGACATTAGCTTTCTCTCTGGGTGTGGGGAAGGGGGAGGCAGGGGGAAAAGATAGGGAAGAGGGGAGGGAGTTATAGTGCACTTTCCTGTATTTCGATAAGCTTCTCTATCTTTCTCCCCCAGATTCAAATGCACGTTGGAGAGCAGAAAGCCTCAGAGCTGGTTGCTCGTGTTTTACGGGTTGCTCTGATTCCTCCTCCTCTTCCGAACTGCATGACCTCCTCCTGCCTCATTCTGTGGCTTCCCATCTTTACAGGGCAGGCATGGGAAGAGATGGCCCTTCTATCCCGCCAGTGATCTCCTCACACAACCTGGATGGGTTTCTGGGCTTGAACTTCATTCATAAACCCATCCATTGCTTTCTCTCTTAGCCCCTAACGTTTCCGCGGCTTAATTCTCCAAAGGACGGTGCTAATGTCTTCTCTCCCCTCCTTTTCTGTCGAAGCCAAAAGAAACAGTTTCCACCAGAAGGGCACACTTCCTTCCCTCCTCCTCTGTCACAGCGAGGGGTTGAAGAACCTGCAGGTGTGAGGGACCTGGGTGGCACTTTCAATGGCTTTTGTCACCCTCAGCCCAAACGCTGCTGTGTTGGCTTTTGTTAAGTCACAAATTCCCATGTGTGGGATGGTTTGCTGACAAAGAAAAGATGCACGTTTGGAGTGGCGACAGGAGAGGACTCCCGCAGCCTGAGATGCTGCCCTTGGAGGAGCCTCACCCCTGGGATTCGGGGTTCGCCCCGAGACCCCGAGGAAGGCTCTGCCCGCCTGCTCATGCTCACACCGCAGGGGAACGGTGTGAACGGTGGGAACAGGTGAGCTCGGCACACCATGCACACCATGCCCCAGGCACCACCCACATTGCTGAAAACCATCAGCCATAATGCCATTGCATTTAATAAACGTGAATCTTACCGAAAGGATGTACTCTAGGCAGGAGAAGCAGCCCAGGGAAGAGAAAGGGCTTATCCAGCATCCTTTAGCTGAAGACTATTTATTTACTTATTTGTTTGTTTGTTTAAGAGCGAGAGTGAGCAGGGGAAGGAGCAGAGGGAGAGAGAGAGGGAGAGAGAATCTGAAGCAGACTCCACGCTGAGCGCTGAGCCTGACACGGCAGTAGATCTCACGACCATGAGATCACGCCCTGAGCCAAATTCAAGAGTTGGAGGCTTAACGGACAGAGCCACCCAGGTGCCCCCAGTGTCATTTAGCTGAAACACTAAGAGTCAGAGCTAGAACCCAGGACCTCTTGTCAGACCAGAATTGCCTGGGTTGATCCCCAGAGCCGCACCATCTAAGGTGAGCGGGGCCCCCGTGGGTGTGGGCACTGTGCAGAGCATGAGGTGCAATCCCAGATGGGCATGCCTGGGCGTGGGTCCACAGATGCCCTGGCCCGGCGGCCATCTAGGGGGAGGGGACCTGCTGCACTTGCAGCAGACGGCTTGAAACCCACGGCCCTAAGTTTCCCTCCTACGTAGGCATTGCCGACCTAAGAGTTGTTGCTCCAGCCAACCTGACCTCAGTTCCCTGACACTTTCTGCAGTGGAAACCATCTCCCATGACCTTGGCATCACCCAGATAAATGCCTGATCCTAGGACTTTTTAAAAAGGACCAAAGAAAAACAACAGTAAAGCTACTGAGTTAACCCCCAGCCTGAGAATATGTTCTTGTCCAATGCAGACTTGCAAAGGAGGGATGGTGACTGTAGGGAGGGAGCAGGAAGCAGGATGAGCCCTTTCCACAGGGTCTGGGGCCCAGCGGGGTGGCAGGGTGGGGTGAGGGAAGAGAAGATGATGGCTGGTTACTGCCCTCAGGAGTTTTACTTTACTTCCTCCCCAACTGGGCTGCCGCAGATCAGAATTCTGTGGGACCCAGGGACACCGTTTATTCCAGATGGGCGCTCTCAACGAGGGCTGTGATCATGTGATCCAGGGCACGTTGGCAGTGTCTGCAGACCCCTGGTCTGCTGGTCATGACCTGGTAGTGGGGCGTTTGGCAGGTGGAATCCAGGGATTCTGCTAAATGTCCCACGAGGCATAGACCAGCTTCTCGCAGCCGGGAATCATGCAGCACGGAACGCCTGCCTTGCAGAGGCCAGAAGTTCTGAGGTCAAGGCTGAAACTCTGAATCAGCAGAGGAAGAGGCCGCGTCCCCATTCCGGGGGCCAAAGTGGAGGTCTGGCCATGCCTCCCCTGCTTCCCTCTGATGCCGGGATGCCCGGGGTCCTGCTCCCCGCCGGGGTCAGCCTGCCACGGGCCCACGGTTCTCCCCACCCTGGGTGTCATTCATTCTCCTTGTCTCTATCTGAGTTGAACATTGCCAAGGTCATTCTATCTGATGGTGTTCTGAAGGGGTTTGGGGGTTGGCGTGTGACGGAATGTCACAAGGACCATGACTGATGGAAACCGGGAGAGAAGCAAGGTTATTTGTTCTTCGAGAGTGCAGGACACTGGGGGAAAACACTCAGAAAGGGATATTTTGCCCCCCGAGAGAGATACAGACTCCCCACACCATGCATCAAGCCAGGGCGGCCCAGGCACGAGGCCATGTGTGCACAGGCTGGACGCACACCAACCCGCTGGACAGGGGCGGGGAGTGAGCGTCCAGAGGGACGTCCTGGCTCACACACGCTTGCTCAGGATTCCTCGGCTTTCCATGTTCACACACAGCCAGTGGGCTTTGAACTTTTTAAACTGACCCTGGTTTTTATTTAAAATCACTTAGTTCAGGGGCACCTGGGTCGCTCAGTCAGTTAAGGGTCTGACTCTGATTTTGGCTCTGTTTATGATCTTAGGGTTGTGGGTTGAGCCCCGCATCGTGCTCCCCACTGAGCAGAGAGCCTGCTTGAGATTCTCTTTCTCTCTCTCCCTCTGCCCCTCCCCATATAAAATAAATAAATAATTTTTTTAAAGAAAAATCAAATAAAGTCACTGAGTTTATAAATCCTCATAATTTGGGGGCAATGAACGCCTCCCCTCCACCCTGCTCGTCTCACTTGGTGGCACTTTAATCTCTCCAGAAACCCAGACAAAAAAGAAAAAGCAAACCAAACATACCTTCACATATGTAAATCTATCAGCCATTCTGTGAGCTCTACCTTCTAATACGGAACACCGGAGTCCTGCCCGTCACTCTCACTGCCAAACACACTGCCCCAAGCCATTCCTACCATCCACTGTCCGAATTACTCTAACAGCCTCCTAACTGACCCTTTCAGTCTCACCTTTGCTCATCTTTGGTATGTCCTCAAAAGAGCAATCAGTGTGAGACTATAAAAATGTGTAACAAAACAAATCCCTTCTCTGCTCAAATTCTCCAACAGCTCCCTAATTTCTTTTAATTATTTATTTATTTATTGGACAGAGAGAGAGATCATAAGTAGGCAGAGAGGCAGGCAGAGAGAGAGGGAGAAGCAGGCTCCCTGCTGAGCAGAGAGCCCCATGCGGGGCTCGATCCCAGGACCTTGAGATCATGACCCGAGCCAAAGGCAGAGGCTTAACCCACTGAGCCACTCAGGTGCCCCACAGCTCCCTAATTTCTGCAAAGAAAAAGCCATAGTCCTTCAATGGCCATGAAGACCCACCATGACTTCCTCACTCCACCCCAGGCACATTCCTGCCTCAGGACCTTTGCACTTGCTGATCCCTCTACCTAGAATCCCTAGGTACCCCTGTGACCCACTGACACATTGCCTTTCATCTTTACTCAGATGGAAATAATTTTCATTTTTTGGAGGGAATTTTCCCGAACTCACTCTAAAATTGCAATCTTTCCTTTTAACCCTACAGATGCTATCCCTGGTATTTCTTTTTTCTGAGCACTTTTCATGATCTAACATACTACATGTATTACTCACATATCTCTGTCTGCCCCAGAAGATTCTAAGTCCCATGAGAGCAGAGATTTTTACGTTTTAGTCATTTAAATCACCCGTACCCAGAATCATGAAAGCCATATATATGGCAGGCTCTCCCTACCTATTTGTTAAATGAATTAATGAGACATACATAGGAAAATTGCTAACCACATGGCATTGCTATGTGTACCATTTCTAAAATGCACAAAATGATTCTTTTTAATACTTACCAATTTTACCACTTTACCACTTACCAATAGAAAAAATATCAGAAATCCATAATCACAAAACGTTCTCCCTCACAATTTATCAAAGAAAAGCAAATAAAAACAACAGGTTTCAACTCTCAAATTAGCAAGTATTTTGGAGACATTAAGGAGGGCATCTATTATGATGAGCCGTGGGTGTTGTATATAATTGATGATTCACTGAATTCTGCTCCTGAAACAAATATTGCACTGTATGTTAACTAACTAGAATTTAAATAAAAATTTAAAAAACAAACAGTATCCAGCATCAGGATGGATAAGCATTTTTTACACTACCCATGAGAAAGTGATCTTGTACAGCTTTTCTACAAAACATATTGACAACACACAGCAACAGCCTTCAAAATATTTGTGCATATTAATTTTATTTCAAGAAACACTATAAAGAAATAACAGGAAGACTAGACAAAGACACATAAGAAAACACTTACTGTGACATTGTTTATGATATAAAAAGGTTACCATCCAGTAAGAAAGAAATTGGTTAAATACATTATGTTTCAGTCATTTAGTGAGGAGCTCTGGCCAATGAAATCTGACTAGAAGGTTAGAGATGATGTCAGATGTCAGAGAAGCTAGCAATATGTTCCAACAGTAGATTAAATAGTTGGCTGCGAATCCTCACCCTTCCCTATGTCTACACTGGTCTCCAGGATAGACCACACTCTCATAGTCCTCTGTAGACACTAGATGCTATAAATCTACAGCCAAGGGATGCCTGGGTGGCTCAGAGAGTTGAGCATCTGCCTTCGGATCAGGTCATGAGCCCGGGGTCCTGGAATCGAGTTCTGCATCGGGCTCCCTGCTCTGCGGGGAAGCCAGCTTGCCCTCCCTCTGACCCTCCACTCCCGCTCATGCTGTCTCTCTCTTGCTTGTTCTCTCTCTCTCAAATAAATAAATAAAAATCTCTAAAAACATAAATAAGTCTACAGCCAATGAACAGGTGCTCTTACTTGAAAGAACCAAGTCATTGCTCAGTTGAATCTGAGTTTCCCATACATGTACCTAAAACATAGAGACTTAGTAGGGTACCAGCCTCACACAGCAAGCAGCAACTGAACAAGACACAAGATGCATCTCCTGCATCAGGGCATAGGACCTCCCATCACATCAGGGTTTCCTCTGGGTCTTTTAGGTGAAGACCACTGGATGACCCAGGGTCTCTGACATTCAGATTCTACAGGACTGTGTGTTATACCCCATAGAGAAGGGAGAGCGGAAGTCCATCTCCCACGAGTGGATCACTGGCATGTTTTCCACAATAGACAAGGAACACACACACAAGCTCCTCCTGCTGGTGATGGGGTGGACGAAAGCTTCACAATGACACCCATTCCCGGCTCTGCAGGGTATGAGAGGAGCACCAGCGGGTGTGCGGGTGTGTGTGTGTGTAACACTCGGGGTCCCTCCACTGGAGGGCCACAGAGCGAGTTGGACAGGTGCCTGATGATAAAGGGGGTCAACCTGGACGCCACTTGGCAGCTGGTCAATGGCTGCTTGCTGTCATAACCAGCGTTGTTTATCTCCACATCAATAGCAACGGGTCACAGAGGGCTGCCAAGTCCATCTTCCTATTTATAGTTTAGAGAACATGATTTATTCTTGGAAACTTTCTAGGGACTAGCTTTCCTCTTGGCCAAGAGTGACTTTAAATGGGATCACTGGCAGCAGTCAAGCCTTTGGTCTGCTCCAGAATCCCCCAATGCTATACTCGGATCAGCTCAGGTCACAGAGGAACTATCCCGCGCCTGCCTCTTCAAGAAGGAACTTCGCCTGTCCCTCTGCCACCACGCTGGCCCAAGCCACACCGTCTCCCCTCTCCTGGAGGAGGACAGCAGCCTCCAAAGCTCCCTCCCGCCTTCCAAGCTTGCGGTCCCCCAACCCAGTACCACGAAGTAACCAGAATTCTAGATTCAATTGTTTTAAGTATAAATAAGTAAGATAATGTCAGTCTCGTGCTTAAGACCCTTCAGTGACTTCCAGCTGTTAGGGAAGGACCCAAGCTCATGCCGTGGTCCTGGGAGGCCCTCCCTGCGTGATCTGGCCCCTCCGTGCAGCCCTCATCTCATTCTGTACAGCTTCTCCCAGTGTTCACCGCATACAAGCCCCACTGTCCTCTTCCTAATTCCTGGAATCACAGGCTCCCTCCCTATCTCCAGACCTTCATGGGCATAGATCCCCAGCCGTGAGTACTTTGCATGCAGTCCCCTTCTGCTTGTCTTGTAGGACGTATCTTTGGAGCCATAATTCCACAAAGCAGATTCTTTTAACCTGTGGATTGCCACCCACGCAGGATAAGCACTTCCTCTTTATCTCAAGAAGTAGGATGTCCGCAGAGCAGAAGTGGAGCGAACAGCCCTAGAGCCTTTTCTCCCCTCTCCAGAGCAGGACACCTGGAGCATTACGGTCACCACTGACAAGTATCCCGCCCTCCCCAAGTACTCCATTCTCTGAGAGCAAAAGGAGGAGAAAAGAGGAACGGAAATGGAACAGTAACAATCCTAGTGCGATTTCCTCACCCAATGTAGTTACCAGATATCTACCATGAGTCAAGCACTATTTTAAAGAATTTTCTTGAAGCATATGTGATATAAAATAGAATGCATATGTTTAAAATATGTAAGATTTTGTAAGTTTCGACCTATGCATAGGCCTGGGAAACCACGACCAAAATCAAAATCGTGATCAAAAAGGTCGACTCATGGGGTGCCTGAGTGGCTCAGTGGGTTAAGCCTCTGCTTTTGGCTCAGGTCATGATCCCAGGGTCCTGGGATCGAGCCCCACATCGGGCTCTCTGCTCGGTGGGGAGCCTGCTTCCTCCTCTCTCTCTGCCTGCTTCTCTGCCTACTTGTCTACTTGTGATCTCTGGCTGTCAAATAAATAAATAAAATCTTTAAAAAAAAAAAAAAAGGTCGACTTGTGCCGCTCTGTCATCCATGGCCCTCCAACCTCTGTCTGTGCCCCTCCCCCATCCGCACACAACCCTGCCCTGATTTCTGCCATTGTGGGTTTGTTCAGATATGACTGTAATTTCATAAAAATGGTGTCACCCATTTTACCATATGGTTTCTCTCACCTAGTGCAATTATTTTCAGATCCTTTCATGTTGTAATGTGTGTCAGTAGTAAATTTCCTTTGATTGCCTAGCAGTATTTCTTTATATGGATGCTTGACTATCCATTCACCTGCTGATGGGCAATCATGCGGTTCCCTGGTGTGGGCTAGTACAGACAAGCCCACTGTCAACATTCACGAATAGGGCTTTGCACGCCATACACATTCATTTCTCTTAGCAAATGCCTAGAAGTGGAATGGCTGGATCAGAGGGAAGATACATGTTCAACGTTGTTTTTTTTTACCTGTTTTACAAAGTAGCTATTTCACTCCCCACCAGAAGAAAGTTCCTGTCTCTCCATATCCTCACCAGCACTGGAAATAGCATTTTTTCCCTCAAACTTTATTCATTCTGATGTGGTGTAATGGTACCGCCTTGCAGTTTTAACTCGCATTGTTCTCACGACTAAAGATGTTTGATGATCTGTTTATGTCCATGTGTCCGCTGGCCAGCCACCCATTTGCTGTGTGAGACATTAGTCATCAGAGCTACAAACGACGCCCTTTGATCTGGAACTCACATGGAAATGACAGAGCCATCAGCCCTCGCCTGTGAGGAGAAAGCTGGATACATTGGGAGCAAAATGAGAATAAGCCTTCTGGAGAAAAATCCAAGTGGCTTCCTTCCAAACAATGCCTAAATTGTTTTTCGTGTGAGATAAACGAGCTCAGCCACGGACAATGGGGTACGTCCCGTGTCCGTGATGACAACTGATGGCCTGTGGCACTAGACACAGTGAAGTCCTCCAAATAGAGGTCGCCGTCCTCCCCGCTGGGAGGTAAATGTTCTGCAGGAAAAGAGCCAGGACTCTGGTGATAGGAGTCAATCTGGCCGTTTAGCTCCAGGCTGGCTGAGTGACGGTCAGCAAATCCCCTCCGACCTCTGGAAAGAGCGAGATAATGACCAGGACCCGGAGGTGGAAACAGGTTAGATGGTCACCATCCCAATCAGAGACAGTCTGTGAACTCTCAGCCTCTGAACTGCAACTGCGAGAGGCAGGGGGCAAAATATTTGGATGACAAGGAGAGGCAGGAGGGCCTGGTTGGGGTGTGGTGGCACAGAGAAGTGGCTGGAATCAGGCATCTGCTTACTTGCTGTCTGACCTTGGCGAGTTATTTAAACTCTGTGCCTCAGTGTCCACCTGGAGGAGATGGGGCTCCAGGAGAACCTGTCCCTGCAGCGCGACTATTATGATGCCCCTGGAGGGCGCTGTCCAGTCAGCATGGTGCTGCACCTGCTGGGATTTGGTTGGTTTTTCCTAGAAGATGTTGTGGCTTCGCCTTTGCCAGATCTTCATTTTCCCCCACAAGATAAACCAACAAGCTCAATTTTAAGTAATATTCCTAAATTCACAGCTTTAAAATTAAGCACAAGAATGAATAAAAAAAGAAAATATTTTGGGGCAAAAATATTACATTGGTCAAATCTACATGCCATGACCCATTCCGAGGAACAAGGCAAATGCATGAGTGACTGCAGTGACTGTCCCTATCACTTTCTCCATCGTGTCCTAATTCCCCATAATGGAGACCGGTCTGCTCTCCACTCTCCCTTGGTTCTCCCGACCTCTACTTGGCAACTGGGGAAACACAGGCTCAAAGAGGTTCCGAGATGTGGCGAAGGTCACACAGCCAGGAAGTGGTAGAGCAGAGATGTGAACCTCGGTCTGCCGACACCAGGAACACGGTCTGCATGCACTCCCCCGCTTTCTCTAACAAATCCACCTCTGCCAACTTCCCCTGCCCCAGGGACGGATAATGACCAAACGAAAAGTGGATCAGATGTCTCCATTCAGGACAGAACAGCCTAGTGCAGGTTTGCGGACATCCCCCCAGGCAGAAGGAGCTGCTTCTGCCCTCAGCCTCCCTCTGCCTGGAGTGTTCGGAAATGGCCAGTGATGAAATGGGTCTGAGCCCGAGCCAGCTCATCCTGGCCGTGCTCCTGCTTGAGCATCATTAAGGAGAAGCTGCTATTTCTCCGACAGATGGGGCTGCTTTGGTTGGGGTAAATCTATGTGCTATGTTTAGAAACCCCAATCACTTTAAATGTTGCAGTCTGGCTTAAAATGTTCCCCGGGGCTGTAAGGATGCAGTTTTCCATCTTCATCAGTCTTCCTGCTGCAGATTCCCAGAGGGCATTGACCGAATCTGAGTTTGCTCACCCTGTGGGGAGAAACTCAGCATTCCGAGAAGCAAGGACTTCACACGGTCCCTGTCTCAGTCTCTCACGGGCGGACTCGGGGTCGTGAACTGAGCTAGATGTACACATACTGTGTCCAACCACAGAGAGGATTCTGTCCATCGGCTATCATGCCCAACCCCTGGGGCCATCTCATTGGCAGGCTGTCTGTCCTAGGATACTTGGAAGGCCACTGGCCAACGTTTGGGTTCATCACTAATGCAACAGAAGGAGTGGAGGCAAAGCTGACTTTGGTTCTGGATTCAAACCACATTCTAGCCATGGTGTAGTTTGGGAAAGTAACATTTTGTGATTGAGTCTGTTGACCTGTTTTGGCTTTGAAGAATTTATCCTGTTATAATATTGTCCCTTGGGGATTTCTTTTAAAGTTCAAGCCCTCTGATAGGCAATATATGCAGACCATAAAGGCAATAACCAAAGAAAACGAAAGAGTGTGTGGGTCCAGAGGCAAATCTGACCCACAGTGGCCACGCTTCATTCCCTAAGCTGGGTGTTAGTGACACAGACACTCATTTTATTGTTGTCCTCTTACAAGGCAGGCTGTCTGTGAGCCTGTATGTCGTTAATGTCTCCGTCTCTCCCTCTCTGCAGCAACCAGGCATCACCTCGTAGCAGAGATGTGCACAGATTTGCGGGACCCCGTTCTGGGCCCCCTGTGCCTTCGCTCCTTGGCAAGTCAGCCGGGCAGCAAAGTCGGGGCAAAGTGGGGATCTCGGAGCAGAGCAGACCGCAAGGGCAGCCTTACCAATGGGATGCAGTAGGCCTTCCTGCCCCCTGCTGAGGTGAGCCTGCTTTTTCAGAGCTGCCTCTTAAACAGGAATTTTGAGCAGCCTGAAGGGAGCCCCAGATGGGAACCCTGATTGGCTATAAAATTGCAGGGAGGCTGCACGGCTCTCCCAGAAAATTAGACTGCGTTCTGTCCCATTAGGTTTCCTACGGCCCGGGCAGCTCATTGCTGAGCAGAGTAACTACTTCCATCCGCAAGCTGTCCTCCCCCGGAGAGGGACTGGGACCTCACCTTCCCCAGCCATGGGCCAGCTGCTTCACTGGCCAGAGGCAAATATCTTCCAGAAGAAGGGATGGTACTGGGGAGACCAGGAAAGGCAACCAAGTCAGCTGAGGTCCTTCCAGGTTTTCCTGCTCCCTGTCTGCTCTCAGTTAAAAACCCTACAGCTTCCTTTGATTCATCTTAAATAGGTGACTCTCCTCAAGGGTACTAGTGTTTTAAGAATGCTCCCTAATTGTGGGGGAAAACCTATTTTTTAAACTCTGTGCCTCAGATCACATTTACCAAAATGTCTGTGACGATGCTGTCCACATTATCTCACTGGGACACGGATGCCCCTGTCATCCCGCCTTGAGGTGTCCGTCTCCTCCCCTGGATCCTGGGCAGACAGATGGCCTTGGTAAGGGATATTCTGTGACCTTTGGGGCCTCATCACAAAAGGCCTCATTGATCTGTCAAAGGAGGAGAGGTTTGAAGTTCTTCAATGTTACTTTGGAGCCTTTGTCCCCTGTTAAATATGTAAGAATAAATTTGGCACATTTGTACAGAAACGGCAAGCAGAATGCTGGTGCATTTTTATAGCACATTACCCCCATTCATCTGGAGATCCATTTATAGCCACCCCACAGGGCGAGGGCTGAAATGACAGCCTTCTGAGAGGGGAAAGGCAAAATTTAGGATCTTATGGTTTGAGGTGAATTTTCTTCTTTTCAAGTGTCTATGCTGCTTGACCTTTCTGCCGTTAGCATCTTTTAAAATAAGTACTGAAGTCGCTACCACAACACAAAGGGGTGTCAGCAGACGGAGGCTGACACACACTTTGCCTGCAAGCTGCCACACACACACATCCTTGCCACGGGTCTCCAGAGACTCTCCGGAAGGAGCTGTCCCTGGTGCTCGAGGAGCTGTCCCTGGTGCTCACTCGGGCGGTGGGCCAAGGGATGGGTCCCTCCTCAGGAGGAGGAGGCAGGGAAAGAGTGGGAAAGAGTAAAGTAGGTGAGCCCAGAAGGGTGTTGCATGGGACCCACGGAGGAACATGGTGGAAGAGAAGACTCACCAGCAGACTTGACAACATCAAGTGTCCAAGGACCAACAACTGGATGAACCAGTGTGCTCTGTCTACACAACTGAGCACTGCTCATCCATGGGAAGGAATGGCAGGAATGAACTCCTGCTCCTGCCACACACAACGCGGACACTGCTGAAAACATTGTGCCAAGGGAGAGACGCCACAAAAGGCCACATAGTGTCTGTTTCCCTTCCCATGAAATGTCCAGAACAGACAAGTCACAAGAGACAGAAAATGGCTTCATAGCTCCCCCCATGGCTGGGTGGGGGGCAGGCTGGGGAAATGGGGAGTGGGTGCTAGCTGGAGGCTTCTCTGGGGACGAGGACAGTGTTAGAAAACTGACTGTAGTGATGGTTATATCGCTCTGAGTATATGAGAAACAATGGACTCGTATATGGTGCACGGGTGAACAGCACGATTACATCATAATGAAGCTATGTGTGCATATGTAGATATGTAAATATGCATACAGATGACCCCCTTTACCTGCCAGAGACTTACAGTAGGAAAAATGAATGCGATTTAAAATGTCCTCTCGAGGGGTGTCTTGGTGAAGTGGTTGCCTTCAGCTCATGTCATGATCTCAGGGTCCTGGGATCGAGCCCCACGTCAGGATCCCTGCGCAGCGGGGAGTCTGCTTCTCCCTCTCCTTTGGTGCTATCTCTTCTTGTTCATCTCTCTCTCAAGTAAATAAACTCTTTAATAAATAAATAAATGATCTAAAGTGTCA
The DNA here is from genome assembly GCA_004024625.1 of Mellivora capensis. Taxonomy (NCBI): domain Eukaryota; kingdom Metazoa; phylum Chordata; class Mammalia; order Carnivora; family Mustelidae; genus Mellivora; species Mellivora capensis. The sequence continues at coordinate 5,152 of PISX010020864.1, read as the reverse complement.
TCTTGAGAGGAGGTAAAATAAAAACCATTAAAAATGCTAAAATCAGGGATGCCTGAGTGGTGCAGTTGGTCAAGCCACCTAACTCTTGATTCTGGCTCAGGTCATGATCTCAGGGTCATGAGATCGAGCCCCACTTCAGGTTCTGCCCTCAGCAGGGAGTCTGCTAGAGATTCTCTCTCTCCCTCCCCCTACCCCTTCCCCCACTCATGCTTTCTCTCTCTCTCAAATAAGTAAGTAAATCTTTTTTTTTTAATGCTAAAATCAGGAGCATGCTATGTGGGAACAGGTATACCAAACAGTTCCCCTCCCCCTCCCAGGTAGCCACATGTATAGGGTCACGGCCAGACCACAGGCTTAGAACTGGTTTCTGCTCTGATTGCTTAGTGCTTGTGGGTTTTTCCTGTTAAACTTCTGAATATTATTTCTTAAATCTCTCTCTCCCTCTTCCTCTCTCTCTTTCTGTTTATTTTTCAAACATATAGGCCTAAAATGATAGGATTTATTCATTTGCATGTGCTCACTACAGGCTAAGCATTGTATTAATTGTATCTTGTCGTCTTCAGCATGCTCTGATGAGATGCTTCTGGTTGGACTTATTTTCCCCTTTTATAGATAAAGACACTGAGGTCATATAATCCTAAGACGTGTTTCCAGGTCACACTGCTAATCAACGGAGAGCTGGGATTTGAACTCAGGGAATGCGAAAGTATCATATTATCATTATGCCTCTAGAGACATGGTTCACCAGATGATGACCGAGCTGTGTGTGTCATCTGTGTCCACCAGCAGAAAGGCAGGAGGAGGTTGGGCATTTTCTTTGACTTGGATGAGAGGAAGGTGGAAAATTCTGGGAAGAGTCACATCTCTCTTAGAGGACTTGGTAGTCATGACGCCATGTCCTGATGAATAACCCGTCTACCTCCTGTCATTAAAGGTGCTTATTTCCTCAAAGAGAACGTCATTGTCTGAAAATACAGCATCTGGACCCCACTGCCCTCAAGGAGGTGTGAAACAGGAACTCAGCTCTTCGTGCTCTGTGTCCCCTTGTCACTCAACACCAACAACGCAGACCGAGGCCAGCTACCCAGCCTGCAGTGTGTGTGGTCACAGTGGCTGCTTTTGAAGTGGATCATAAATACTAGAGATCGGGGCAGAATCTCTACAAATTTGTCATGTCCCATTCTTGCATAGAAACACCCAGAACTGTATTCCTGGCTAAAGACCAGCAGCAGTTTTTCTCATTGACTTCTTTATTGGAGTCTGTTTTCCCTATTCACCTTAAGAAACAGCACATCTGTGAAGGTTTTCCTGAAAAGATGCAGGTCAATTGAACCGAATACCTTTCTATTTATTCTCCTTCTTCTTTTGCATTTAGCTGACTTCAATCTGCTCCCTGGGATCAATCACTGTGTATTTATTTACTCCTGAATGGTGCTAGGAAATGATATCCCATATGAGCCCTGTTGTAGGCCACCTTTGCAGTATGTTCACAAGCTATGTGCTGGCATTCCCATGTTATCAGAAGGAGCAGACGTGGACAGGTAGTTTGCATGGCCCATGTTCCCAGTGTGGCCCCTGCTCTGCAGGAACCCTATGCCACAGTGCTTACAAAGGGTGCTGTTCACTCTAGTTTATGCAGAAGCATGAAGGTAGATTTGCCCCAGCCATACTGCAGAGAATGGATAGGCTCTGCAGTGATAGTCTCAAATAAATACCTTCTTGGAATTCAGACCTGTAAAAGCTTATCAGGTAAGCGCTAATCAAAGATAACTTTTAAGGATATAGGAACCTATTTCTTATTCTAATAGACAGGAACTAACCACACTACATACTGTAAACATTATTGTTCTTGACCATCATGAAGATCTATTAAAACTAATTAGAGTCAGAATCTTTCCTATATGTAGTATGCAATCATCTCAGTTACTGAGTAACTCAGTTACTCAGTTACTCAGTTACTCAGTAACTCTGTGACCAGCATGTACTGGGGACTAAGGGTGATCTGTAGAATAAATGAATGGATGGGTGGATGGATGGATGTGTGGATGGATGGATGGATGGATGGACCGGTGGTCTGATCAAACCAATGGTCTGATCCTTTCATGTGAAAGGCCTGGAAAACTGAATCTGACTTGCAAAAAGCCCTACCTCTTTCTCACCGATGTAGGTTCCACCTATCCATTCAGACATTTCCTCTCTGAGTGTCTTAGTCTGTTCTGGGTATTATAACAAAGTATCACAGACTGGGCGGCCCAAACAACAGAAATGTATTTCTCACGTTTGGCAGTGGAAGTCCACTATCAAGGTGCTGACAGATTTCGGTCCTGGTGAGACCCACTTCCTGGCTTACAGAGGGCCGTCTTCTTCCCATATTCTGAAATGGAGGAAAGAAAGACAGAGAGAGAGCAACAGTGAGTGAGCTCTGGTGTCTCTTCTCATAAGGGCACTAATTCTATCAGGTTAGGGCCCTCCCCAATGACTTCATCTCAATCACCTCCCTATAGACCCCATCTATAAATACTGTCACACTGGGGGGTAGGACTTTAACACACGGATTTGGGGACAGGGGAACACAATTCAGTCCACAGTGACTGCGAATTCTACACAAATGAGCAGAATCACAGGCTAAGTCATGTCCATCCTCCCTCTCCTCAGGAAGCAAGTCAGCATATTGGGACAAGGAGGCCCTTCCTCCCATCAGGAACTGCTCTGTGCCCTGTTGCAGTAAATGCTCCCACAACAGCTGAGCAAATGATGTGCCCCTCCAATCCTAACCTGCACCCAGCAAGTCCCTGGTTTCTTGGGTCCCATTCCAGGTTGCTGAATGGAATGCACTTCACAAACCCTTTGGAAATAGTGAACAGACCTCAGGAAGCTTCAGGCAAATTTAAAGCCAGAGAGGTAGACACCTGTCCCCTCTGTCTCCAGCTCCAGCTCTGGACCAGATCACAAGGGTGGAGGTGGGTTTGGAAAGAGAAATTCACACAGAGGCTGCCAACATCAGAGGTGTCTCGTGTGCCCCCAAGAACCAGGAAGCAAGACTTGGAGAACACAGCAAAGAACAGGCTAATATGAGTTTAAACAGGGGCCTTTGGAGGGGATGTCAGGAGACAGAAGACCGAGCTGCCATCTCTCCATCTGAACTGGCAGATCACAGTTCTGACAAATGTGCCCAAGGAGAGCACCAGGTGCCCATCCTCCAGGGGCGGGGGCAGAGGTGCCGCAGTAAACCAAATCATGAGCACCAAACTCCCGGTAGGCAATCGTGGCCACTGGCTCTCAGGATGATTCCTCCCCTTCTCTTGTAACTTCCTGCCATTCTCATTTGTTTTTTGACTTGGATGGATTGCCACCTGGACAGAGTTCTCTCTTCCTTCAGACTCTGTTTCCTAGAAAGAGACTTCTCTTCCCATTTGTATCCTTTCATGTGGTCTGCTTATAGTACGATGTTGTTTCTCCCAGTGTGGGCTCAGAAAAAGCTGTCCCTCCACTTCTTGCGAGGATGGAGGGTTCGTGATTCTTCCCAGATGATTCCCCGTCTCCAGCAGCATAGAAGTGCCATCCTGACTCCTCATTCGACATAAATCCCCGTGAGCAAGTTACTGTCACATTCACTCTGCACGGAAGCAAATTAAAAATCCAGGATGCCCAGACGATCAGGCTTGAATTTTCGCCCAGTGCTTAGTAGCTGATCAATATTAACTTAAGCCAAGAAAATAAAATAAATAAAAATAAAATAAATAAAAAGAAATAATAAAAAGGAAATAATAAAGAAATAGAAATAATAAATTCAGAGAAATAGAAATGTTAGAAAAAGAAATAATAAATTCAGGTCCTAGTAGAAAAATACAGGGATTTTATTAGGAAACATATATCAGGTGAAGTCAAAGAGTTAACTTATTTTAGCTAAATAATTTTTCAGAAATCTCTCTCAGAAGGCAAGAGATTGGATTGGGTGAGGCAGAGTCAATATACCCTGTAAAACAGAATATTTGTGTTATTTCACTACCTTGGTGGCTCCGTTTTCTCCTGACAAAATGCTTAAATTAGGAGATCATTTTTTTTACATTTGAAATGTTTTACAAAAGTCAGCAACCTGTAAGCAATGTTTCTATCTATCTATCTATCTATCTATATACTTATATATATATTCTACCTAAGTCTATACAAGTTATATATATTTAGGTAAAAGAAATACATACAAATAATATCAATGTATACTTATGTGAAAATATAAATATATAGTATATATTAATATATGTCATATATAATATAATAACAAATAATATATTATTATAATATATAATTTTTGTTTGACTATAAAATTTATTTATAAATTTAATTTTTTTATTTTTAAGTTTAAAACTTATATTTTTAAATTTGTAAATTTTATAAATTATAGATTTATTTGATTAATACATAAAATTATTTATTTTAAATATATTTAAATTAAATAATTTTATTTCTTTTTTTTTAAGATTTTATTTATTTATTTGACAGACAGAGATCACAAGTAGGCAGAGAGGCAGGCAGAGAGAGAGAGAAGCAGGCTCCCTGCTGAGCAGAGAGCCCAATGTGGGACTCGATCCCAGGACCCTGGGATCATGACCTGAGCCGAAGGCAGCAGCTTAACCCACTGAGCCACCCAGGCGCCCTAAATGAATAATTTTATTTCTAAATAAAACTCATTTATTTAAATATGTTTAAATAAATAATTTATATTTATTATATGTTATGAATAATATATTATGATGCATAATATATGTTTTATATAAATTACATAGTTATATAAAAGAAATATATAAATAATGTACGATTTATATTTACATTTACATGTAAATATACATATATATATATATATAATTTTAAAAAGCAGGCTATGAATTCAGAGTTGACTCAAAACTCAATGGGCAATAAGGAGATGAGGGTTTCAGGCCATAAATTAGCACTTTTGTGGGGTTGAAGACATGTGATTGAGGTAGCAGGCAGAAATGCAGTGAAGAGTCACGGCTTCTTGAGCATGATTATAAGTGGGCCGTTCTTGTGCTCTGAAATATACAGAGCTTTCCACATGTGATAAGTTCTCATCCAACAACAACTATAAATTTGGGTGAAGAAGATTAAATTTTATTATGTTCCATACAAATCATTT
>PISX010020863.1:0-34887 GCA_004024625.1 Mellivora capensis | reverse complement strand
GCTAAACAGCATCCTTCTAAAGAATGAATGGGTCAACCAGGAAATTAAAGAAGAATTGAAAAAATTCATGGAAACAAATGATAATGAAAACACAATGGTTCAAAATCTGTGGGACACAGCAAAGGCAGTCCTGAGAGGAAAATATATAGCGGTACAAGCCTTTCTCAAGAAACAAGAAAGGTCTCAAATATACAACTTAACCCTACACCTAAAGGAGCTGGAGAAAGAACAAGAAAGAAAGCCTAAACCCAGCAGGAGAAGAGAAATCATAAAGATCAGAGCAAAAATCAATGAAATAGAAACCAAAAAACACAATAGAACAAATCAACGAAACTAGGAGCTCGTTCTTTGAAAGAATTAGTAAGATTGATAAACCCCTGGCCAGACTAATCAAAAAGAAAAGAGAAAGGACCCAAATAAACAAAATCATGAATGAAAGAGGAGAAATCACAACCAACACCAAAGAAATACAAACAATTATAAGAACATACTATGAGCAACTCTACACCAACAAATTTGACAATCTGGAAGAAATGGATGCATTCCTAGAGACATATAAACTACCACAACTGAACCAGGAAGAAATAGAGAGCCTGAACAGATCCAAAATCAGTAAAGATTGAAACAGTCATCAAAAATCTCCAAACAAGGGCCCAGGGCCAGACAGCTTCCCAGGGGAATTCTTCCAAACATTTAAAGAAGAATTAATTCCTATATCCTGAAACTGTTCCAAAAGAGAGAAATAGATGGAAAACTTCCAAACTCATTTTATGAGGCCAGCATCACCTTGATCCCAAAACCAGACAAGGATCCCATCAAAAAAGAGAATTACCAATATCCTTGATGAACACAGATGCGAAAATTCTCACCAAAATACTAGCCAATAGGATCCAACAGTACATTAAAAGGATTATTCACCACAACCAAGTGGGATTTACTCCAGGGCTGCAAAGTTGGTTCAATATCTGCAAATCAATCAATGTGATACAACACATTAATAAAAGAAAGAACAAGAACCACATGATATTCTCAATAGATGCTGAAAAAGCATTTGACAAAGTATAGCATCCCTTCCTGATCAAAACTCTTCAAAGTGTAGGGATAGAGGGCACATACCTCAATATTATCAAAGCCATCTATGAAAAACCCACCGCAAATATCATTCTCAATGGAGAAAAACTGAAAGGTTTTCCGCTAAGGTCAGGAACACGGCAGGGATGTCCATGATCACCACTGCTATTCAACATAGTACTAGAATACTAGCCTCAGCAATCAGACAACAAAAAGAAATTAAAGGCATCCAAATGGGCAAAGAAGAAGTCAAACTCTCACTCTTTGCAGATGATACTCTATGTGGAAAACCCAAAAGACTCCATTCCAAAACTGCTAGAACTTGTACAGGAATTCAGTAAAATGTCAGGATATAAAATCAATGCACAGAAATCAGTTGCATTTCTCTACACCAATAACAAGACAGAAGAAAGAGAAATTAAGGAGTCAATCCCATTTACAATTGCACCCCAAACTATAAGATACCTAGGAATAAACCTAACCAAAGAGGCTAAAAATCTATACTCAGAAAACTATAAAGTACTCATGAAGGAAATTGAGGAAGACACAAAGAAATGGAAAAATGTTCCATGCTCCTGGATTGGAAGAACAAACATTATGAAAATGTCTATGCTACCTAAAGAAATCTACACATTTAATGCAATCCCTATCAAAATCCCACCCATTTTTTTCAAAGAAATGGAACAAATAATCCTAAAACTTATATGGAACCAGAAAAGACCTCGAATAACCAAAGGAATATTGAAAAAGAAAGCCAAAGTTGGTCGCATCACAATTCAGGACTTCAAGGTCTATTACAAAGCTGTCGTCATTGAGACAGTATGGTACTGGCACAAAAACAGACACATAGATCAATGGAACAGAATAGAGAGCCCAGAAATAGACCCTCAACTCTATGGTCAACTAATCTTTGATAAAGCAGGAAAGAATGTCCAATGGAAAAAAGACAGCCTCTTCAATAAATGGTGTTGGGAAAATTGGACAGCCATTTGCAGAAAAATGAAATTAGACCATTTCCTTATACCACACATGAAAATAGACTCAAATTGGATGAAGGAGCTCAATGTGAGGAAGGAATCCATCAAAATCCTTGAGGAGAACACAGGCAGCAACCTCTTTGACCTCAGCCACATCAACTTCTTCCTAGGAACATCACCAAAGGCAAGAGAAGCAAGGGCACACATGAACTCTTGGGACTTCATCAAGATCAAAATCTTTTGCACGGCATAGGAAACAGTTAACAAAACCAAAAGACAACTGACAGAATGGGAGAAGATATTTGCAAATGACATATCAGATAAAGGGCTAGTATCCAAAATCTATAAAGAGCTTAGCAAACTCAACAACCCAAGAGCAAATAATCCAATCAAGAAATGGGCTGAGGACATGAACAGACATTTCTGCCAAGAAGACATCCAGATGGCCAACAGACACATGAAAAAGTGCTCCACATCACTCGGCATCAGGGAAATACAAATCAAAACCATAATGAGATACCACCTCACACCAGTCAGAATGGCTGTAATTAACAAGTCACGTACAGATGGTGGTGAGGATGTGGATAAAGGGGGATCCTCCTACACTGTTGGTGGGAATGCAAGCTGGTGGAGTCACTCTGGAAAACAGCATGAAGATTCCTCAAAAAGTTGAAAATAGGGCTACCTTAAAACCCAGCAATTGCACTACTGGGTATTTACCCTAAAGATACAAACGTAGTGATCTTAAGGGGCACGTGCACCCGAATGTTTATAGCAGCAATGTCTACAATAGTCAGACAATGGAAAGAACCTAGATGTCCATCAACAGATGAATGGATAAAGAAGATGTGGTATATATACACAATGGAATACTATGTAGCCATCAAAAGAAATGAAATCTTGCCATTTGCAACGACGTGGATGGAACTAGAGGGTATCATGCTTAGTGAAATAAGTCAATTGGAGAAAGACAACTATCATATGATCTCCCTGATATGAGGAAGTGGAGATGCAACATGGGGGGTTGGGGGGGTAGGAAAAGAAGAAAAGAAACAAGATGGGATGGGGAGGGAGACAAACCATAAGTGACTCTTATTCTCACAAAACAAACTGAGGGTTGCTGGGGGGAGGGGGATCAGGAGAGGGGGGTGGCATAATGGACTTTGGGGAGGGTATGTGCTATGGTGAGTGCTGTGAAGTGTGTAAGCCTGGCGATTCACAGACCTGTACCCCTGGGGATAAAAATACATTATATGTTTATAAAAAATAAAAAATAAGAAAAAATGTAAATAATAAAAAAAAACAGATGAAAGACCTAAATATGAAAGAAGAATCCATCAAAATCTTTGAGGAGAACACTGGCAGCAAGCTCTTTGACCTCAGCCACAGCAACTTCTTCCTAGAAACTTCGCCAAAGACAAGGGAAGCAAGAGCAAAATGAACTATTGGGACTTCCTCAAGATAAAAACTGTTTGTACAGCAAAGGAAACAGTTAACAAAATCAAAAGACAACCTACAAAATGGGAGAAGATATTTGCAAATGACAGATCAGATAAAGGGCTAGTGCCCAAAAACTATAAAGAACTTATCAACACCTAAAGAACAAATAACCCAATGAAGAAATGGGCAGAAGACATGAATAGACATTTCTGCAAAGGAAATATCCAAATGACCAAAAGACACATGAAAAAGTGCTCAACATCACTCAGCACTAGGGAAATACAAATCAAAACCACAGTGAGATAGCCTCACACTAGTCAGAATGGCTAAAATTAATCAGTCAGGAAACCACAGGTGTTGGAGAGGATGCAGAGAATGGGGAACCCTCCTACACTGTTGGTGGGAATGCAAGCTGGTGCAGCCACTCTGGAAAACAGTATGGAGGTTACTCAAAAAGTTGAAAATAGAGCTACTCTCTGACCCAGCAATTACACTACTGGGTATTTACCCTAACGATACAAATGTAGTGATCCACAAGGAGCACATGTACCCCAATGTTTATTGCAGCAATGTCCACAAGAGCCAAACTATAGGAACTAGAAACTAGAAACTAGAAAGAGCCTAGATGTCCATCAACAGATGAATAGATAAAGAAGTGGGGTGTGTGTGTGTAATGGAATATTTTGCAGCCATCAAAAATGTGAAATCTTGCTATTTGCAACAACGTGGATGGAACTAGAGGGTATTAGGCTAAGCAAAATAAGTTATCAGAGAAGGACAATTTCATATGATCTCATGGATATGAGGAATTTGAGAAACACAACAGAGGATCATAGGGGAAGGAAGGGAAAAATGAAACAAGATAAAAACCAGAGAAGGAGACAAACCATAAGAGACTCTTAATCTCAGGAAACAAAGGGGGGGGTTGCTGGAGGGGAGGGGGTTGGGAGGGATGGGGATGGATATGGGCATTGGGGAGGGTATGTGCTACTGTGAGTGCTGTGAATTGTGTAAGACTGATTAATCACAGACCTGTACCCCTGAAACAAATAATATATTATATGTTAATTTTTAAAAGATTTATTAAAAACACTTATTCCTGGTTCATGGGCCTCCTCTCAACTCAATCGTAGCATAAACTTGTATGACTTTGTGGAGACCAAGAAAAATTAAGGCCATCCCACCTCAGGCTTAGCATAGTACAGCCATTTTACTGAGTATGTGACTTAAGGGAAGAGGGACTAGGGGAAGTTTGAAAAACAAGTTTTGGGAAAACAAGTTCGAGAAACAAGTTTTGAAAAACAAGTCAATCCTAAGCACCAGAGTATGGGCAGCTGTGGATTAGATACATTGGTAAAGGGCTTATCTCACTAAACCACCAGGGAGTGACGCAAAAGTAGACCATCAGAGTATGGAGCCAGCTATGAATGTAGCTATGGAAAATTACTGTGCTTTAAAAATGCTATATAAACCCTTGGCTTTGAGTGCTCGGGGTCCTTGTTGAAACCCGCTGTGCCGGGCAGATACTTGGACCCCAGCTAGCTGGAAATAAACCTCACTGTGTGACTTATATTATCAAGAGTGTTCTCTGTCTATTTGAGGGGTGGTCCACTCCGTATCCTAACAACTTCAAAACCCACATGGATCAAATTCTTACTTTCTAGTCTAGTGGCTTTTTGCATCTGAATCTCCTGTGGAGCTTATTAAAAAACACAACTTTCCTGAAGACTACTCAGAACTTCTGCATCAAGATTTTCCACAGTAAGTCCCCATGACTCATTTTTAAGAGCTCACTAAGTGATTAGAATATGTAACCAAGTTTGAGAACTGCCTAGCCTCACAGTATGAGCTATTCAACTCAGTGGCCTTTACCTCTACTCCACTACTAGCCAAAAAGCCTCCATGAAATCATTTGAAATTATCCAAGCTCTTAAATCTTAAATGAAAATCTCCTATTCTCAGAAAATCTCCTAATCTCAATCTCCTAGCACACAAGCTCTCTCACTCCTTTAACCTACCCATCACCTGACCTTCAATTCTTGATATCTCCTGATTCACTGATTCATTACTTCAACCATGCTTTAGCCAATACCTCCCAACTTTCTGGAAATACAAAGAGAAGTAAGACATGGCCCATTACCTCCAGAAGTGCAGAATATCCAGGAGGATCCAGAATTATAAACAAATAATTGCAGTACTGCATAAGTGTCACAATCCCACAGAAGTCTTCCCTATAAAATAACATTATCTATCATTCTCTACCTCCTCATTCTGTTTTATTTTCCTTTATATCACTTTCACCACCTTCCATTTTATTCTGTATCCATTTATATATTGGTTTCTTGTTTGTCTACACACTATAATGTAAAATCCAAGCAGGCAAGACTTTGTTAATTGCTTTGTTCCCAGTGCCTAAAATAGTGCCTGGCACACAGAGAGGTTGTTAAGTGTTGTTAAATAAACTGTTGTTAAGTGAATGGATAAAATGAATAAGTGCTACGACAGAGATATCCAGAGGAAATGCAAAGGGGAAAAGAAGACCTATCTAATCTAGGGATTCAGGGTGTGTGTGTGTGTGTGTGTGTGTGAGAGAGAGAGAGAGAGAGAGAGAGAGAATATTCTTACTCTGTGAGACAACAGGTTAAATAACATACCCTACACTGGGTTAGGTACTCCACCTCTGGGTTTCCATAGCACCGTCTGTATGCCTCTAACACTTATTTTTATGACATTTATCTGTTTGTCTCTCTCCCCTAGCATATTTGATATGTACAAAGTAGGTGTAAGAACCTATTTTATATTTTTATTTTAGCCAGAGGGTTCCATTGAGGTTAAACAATAAAATAATAACTTTGTTGTTTAACCCTTAAACTGTCCCTGTTTCCCTTCCCCCAGAGGGCTGACTTAAAAACAAGTCCCAGAAACCAGCCTCAGGTAACAAAGCTCAAATACAAGAGTGGGTCAGGCCAGGTGGAGACATTCAATCAGTGGGGGGGCACATACTCTCTCCTAGCTACCAAGGTGATGGGCTAGTTTCCATGGCTACTATGGGGTGAATTGTAGTTCAATTAGCCATCTGTGTGTGGCCAGGCCCAACCACATGGCCTTTGCTCTATAAAAGTTAGTCTGGAAAGCAGGAAGGGGTCATCCTCTCTGTAAGGGGCGGCCCCGACTGGTCTGTTTGACGGTTGGTCTGATTCTTGCTGCTTGGCACGTAATAAAGCTTTGCTTGACCTTCGTTTTGTATCAGTCTCGCTCCTTTAATCACAGACCCATTTGGGGGGCATAACAGTAGGCACTATGTTTTGAGCTATATCTCAAGTGCCTAGCATAGTGGCAGTTTCAAAATAATGTTCAATAAATGTCATTTGCCTGAAAATAATGAACAAATAATTGAATATTTAAAAAACAGTGGTAGTTCAGGAAGGGTTAAAACTTTAAGCTGTTATTAGCCCTAGATTCCACATTGCCTACCCATGTGACCCTGGGCAAGCTGCTTAATTTCTCAGAACCTAAGTTTTCACCTTCCCTAAAGTGGTTCCATAGGGATTAGGTGAGATAATATAATGTATGCACAATATCTAGTTTAGCATCTGGCATATGAGAGGTTTTAACTACACAACAGTATCTGTATTAGGAGCCATTTTCATTAATATGTTTTGGAAAACATATTGATAGAAGTAGCAAAGTACAGGAGATCAGTTCGGAGTTTAGTGAGGCACCTCTGGGAGTGGACAAAGTCCTAGGAGACCAATAGATTTGGCCCCATCCCACACTTTGCACCACAGTTACTGGTACTTGAGCAGAGAGGTTCTGCGGATTATAAATAGACAAGGACATATATATATATAGTGACTATCAAAAGGGAAAAGAAAAAAAGAAAAACAGCTTAGGGCTGGCACTGATCTTGAACCAGGCCATCTTATTGTGGATAAAATAACTAAGAGAAAAGTATTTCATGGAGACCCTGACACATGAAGTGCAGTATTAATGGGCTGCTTCCAAAGAGCAGATGTCAAAGTAAATGCCCTTTGCTCCTGGTGGATTTGAAGTGGACAAATTGTAGTGCATTCTGATGAGGAGCTGAGCCAGTCAGGGCCTCATATAAAATGCTTGAGAATCCCAAGTAACAAATCATACTAAGCAACATGGAGGCATGCATGACAATTGCTTCTGCGAACTAAGCAAATATCTCAGAGATAACATCAAGCCAGTTTCTGAGTAGTTTGCTTTGCCAGGGTTGCTGCTTAGGTTCATCTTTCCTTTTGAAAGAGATAAGAGGTTAAGTGCTACAGTAGCTGCAACAAGGTAGAACTGCTGAGCTATAGGAATGAGTATCTTATAAAGTCAATGGCATTCAAAATGCTAACAGTGGGGGTTGGCTCCAGGAAGAAAAAGGAGTAAGGACTATGAAACTCAAGGCAGATGCAAGGTCAGACCTTGAGGGCAGAAGGAAGAAAAATCTGAATAAGAAGGGAGAAAGATGGCACTCACATTCCAAGCCAACTATTTTACAGTAATTGAAATAACACAGCCAACTTTCCATCCCAGGGAAAACACCAAATGGATAAATTAGTGCAGGGATATCATACCTGGCAGTTATAGTTATAATGTATCTAGTCTGTCTTGGGATTTGTTTTTATATTACCCAGTAGCTATTATCTAATTTTCAAGTCTAAGATATTTACCACTTCAGGAAAATGAGACAATCATTGAAGTTCCCAGTGCCTCTCCACTTATGGTGCTAGACAATAAAAGAGATGCTCAAGAAACAGGTCATGTTGTCAACATTAATGTTGATTTTTTACTTTTGATCCTTTTCCTCTTTCTCATACATTTTTCTTCACCTCTGTTCTAAGTACTGCTTAGCCCTTCTGGGGTCTTCAGGGATAAGAGATTTCTGAGTACAATTCTAATTTATTAGAGATGTCCACTATATAAAGATGTCAAAGAAGACATAAAAAGAAATACTAGATAACTCCAGCATCAATATGAGAAAACTTAATACCCTAAAAGGGAGAGGACAGGGAGAGAGACAAAGAAAGAGAGAGAGAGAAGGAGATCAAGAACAGGAACAAGAGAGAGGAGAGGACAAAAAAATCAGAAAATAGAGAGATGTATGGATATTCCAAAGCTAGCTAGAGTCTACTTTCTCTTCAGAGGCTTTTGCTATTGTCGTCCATATATCTAACATGTTTAACAATATTTATATTCACTTTGATGAAGTTCTAGAATATAGGTGATGTTTGGTGGGGTGAGATCCGGAGCCGATGACCAAGAAAGAATTCTTGAGACATCTTTGGTGGTTTATTAAAGCACAGGGACAGGACCCATGGGGAGGAAAAGCTGCTGCTCCAGGGTTGTGAGGGTTGGCCAGTTATGTACTCTGGAGTTGGGGGAAGGTAAGGAAAAGGGAGGTTTCAATGGAAATTTCATATGCCAAAGAGGACCTACAAGATACCGGATACCAGAGGCTTTGCCATTGCCAAGGTCCTTTTGCCCTCTAGCAAGGCATCAACACTAAGATGGGTGGGAGATTCCTAAAGAATGTCACATATGTCCCACCCAGGAGTGGGGGTGGGGGGGAGGTTGCAAGGTGTCAGCCTTTTGCTTTGTCCTCAGCCAGCCTTCTGCTCCCTCATCAACTTCATCATTACCACAACTTTGCAAGTCAAGCATTATTATTATCCCCTTTGTACAAATGAGGAGAGTAGCAATAGTCTCTGTCCCCAAATCTTGTTATTTTACATTAACACTGCCTTAGGAGAAAAACGAGCAATGGGAACAATGAACTGGCTTTAATATCAGACATTACATAACTCAAAATGCAAGCTATAGAAGAAAACTGTCCTCTTTCCTCTTAATTTCAAATATGTCTCCTTCAGATAAAAACATTCAATAAATTCTGAAAACAACCCCGTCATAATACAGCTCACTGCTGTATGAATCCTCAAGTACCACAACTAAATACTCACTCTTTGAAATATAACCAATATAAGATTTTGCAGTAAAGTTATCCCAAGAAGTGCATTTGTATCTCTTTCAGCATGGAATTCTATTGTAGACAAAATCCAACTTCTAGTAACTAAAATGGAGATTACATTAGGCAAGATTCCTAGGAATTACTGGCATTTGGGGGAGGGGACAAATCAGTAAATAGAATAAGGTTAGAATTTGGATATTATGGTAATATTAAAGTATCAACCAACATTTGGTTTTTATAGGGTTAACCTTTCAAAATCTTTTCAAAACTGGCCAGATCTAGTTGGAATGTTTCTCAGTGCAATTGTCCACTCTTGCCAAGAAATGTTCTTATTAAATGAAAGGGGATAAAATTTGCTGGTTGTAGCATGTTTTCTTCTGAGCAGATTAAGAGCTGTTCAATAGAAGTATAATAGAATGTGTAAATCTAGTATGACTTGGGAGCAGTGTATCTGACATTGAAGTTACAGAGCTGTCATAGTGGAGATAACCTATACATTGAGCAGTAGTAGAAATTCCAGTAGATATAATGCATCTTCTGACAATAAAAACAGATTTAAACCAAAATAAAACACCAAACACCTCATAAAAACAGCCACCAGCACCCACCTTTTCAGCATAAGTTAAAAATCCAATAGGGATCATTGCCAATTAAGCAAGCAGCCTTAACATTTAAGCTGTATTGTGATAAATAATAATGAATCTTGATATTGGTCTTGTGATAGGGAAGCATGTAAGCAGAATGCCTTCTGGTCCGATTGATCTTAGAAAAGAATCTGCCAACTTTGGTTTATACAAATACTGGATTGGCTTTTCCATCTAATGACAATCATTTTCAGCAGTCTGTTTCCAGAGAAACAGATTTTCAGTAATTTGTTTTCAAAGAAAACATTTCTCATGGACTTTGAAGAAGGTATAGAAAGTTCTGGAAAGTTCTGGAAAATGAGAGGGTTACCCATCAAACCTGTCAACTCCATATTTCTCCTCATATCAGATTATATAATTCATCTACCTGCCCACCACTCACATTAACATTCAAATGAGAATTCCCACAAAGAAACATTTTCTACTATTTCAATACTAATTTTGTCAGTTTTCTTACACAATCCAGTTTCTTGGATGGCTTTACAAAATTCTCTCGAAGAAGTATTTTCATGTGTACCAAGTATTTCCTTCCCAAATTTTAGAATGAAATTTCCCTGAAGGAAGCCCAGAAGAGCTACTAGTAATCCAAGAAACCTCATTATCACATCTTCTTCTGTGAGGTGAAGAATTATCATCTATGAAACCACAGCCTCAGTGGCTGCTATGAAAGAACATCTTTCCATGCCAGTCATACTTACTGATGAGGGAACAGAAGGCTGGCTGAGGACAAAACAAAGGCTGACACCCTATAACCTTCCCCCACCCTACTCCTGGTTGGGACATATGTGACATTCTTTAGGAATCTCCCAGCTATCTTTTTTAAAATTTTTTATTTTTTTTATAAACATATAATGTATTATTAGCCCCAGGGGTACAGGTCTGTGAATCGCCAGGTTTACATACTTCACAGCACTAACCATAGCACATACCCTCCCCAATGTCCATAACTCCACCACCCTCTCCCTATATCCCTCCCCCCAGCAACCCTCAGTTTGTTTTGTGAGATTGTCTCTTATGGTTTGTCTCCCTCCCGATCCCATCTTGTTTCATTTATTCTTTTCCTATCCTCCAAACCCCCCACAATGCATCTCCACTTCCTCATATCAGGGAGATCATATGACAGTAGTCTTTCTCTGATTGACTTATTTTGATAAGCATAATACCTTCTAGTTCCATCCACGTCGTTGCAAATGGCAAGATTTCATTTCTTTTGATGGCTGCATAGTATTCCATTGTATGTGTGTGTGTGTGTGAGAGAGTGTGTGTGTATATGTATGTATGTGTGTGTGTGTGTGTATATATATATATACATATATATATATATATATATATATATATATATATATATACCACATCTTCTTTATCCATTCATCTGTTTATTCGCTCAGCTATCTTAATGTTAATACCTTGCCAGATGGAAAAAACCGACCTTGACAATGGCAAGACCTCTGGTATCTGATGTCTTGTAGGTCCTCTTTAACATATGAAAGTTCTATTGAAATCTCCCTTTTCCCTTACTTGCCCCACCCCCATGGTACATAACCTGCCATCCCTCACAACCCTGGGGCAGCAGCTCTTCCTGCCCAGGGGTCCTGTCCCCGTGCTTTAATAAACCACCGTTTTGCACCACAGATGTCTCAAGAATTCTTTCTTCGTCATAGGCTCCGGACCTCACCCCACTGAACCTAATCTTTATTCTAAAACTTCATTAAGACTCAAATAGGTCTGCTACAAACCATGGAACCTATTCCTGAACCTTTACCTTAGCAACTGCCAGTCTGTACACTTATGTACACTGAGACATAGAAATGAGTAAATCCAAGAATGATCATATCAAAAGCATTATCTATATTCTAGGGGCCATGTTCTTTCAAATTGAGTAAAATGCTCAGAAAAAATGAAACTAATGCATATTTACAAAAATAAAAGTCTAAAGAAAGATATTAACTTGATGGTTCAGGTTGTCAATAGTTATAATAGAGAAACAACTGAAAAAAATGACTAAAGACAGCAAAAGTTTGACTACTACATAAATGCTAAAACAATCAATGTCTCCTAAACCAAACTTTTTGAGAAGGGCTATAAAAATCAGTGAATATTAGCATGAATATGTAAGTCAGTTTAAGTTGCTATATAAAACTCCCAATTTCTGAATATTTATATCTATTATATCAAGGGTGTCTAAGTTCACTCTAGTCTACCCTACAGAAGATAATCTATTGATGCTGTCTTGGTGGTTTATACTAGAAGGGGGTGATGATAAATAGTGTCAGGTATTATAGGGGTATGGCAGACTGCTGGTCACCCCTCGAAATTTTTTCTTTCCTTACTCATTTTAGTAATAAAACCCCTCCCCAGTTTCTAGCAAGACACATATCTGACCAATTATAGACTACATTTCACAGCTCCCTTACAACAAAATGTGGCTATGTGAGTAGCCAAAAGATATAAACAAAGTGATATGTGCATCTTCTGTTTCACATTCTTAGAAATGAAAATACTTGACCTATATACATCCTCCCTTTCCTCCTTTCTATGGGCTGGAATGCAGATGTCTTTGACTATGCAGATAAGGGGCATTCCTATATCACTATGGAATCATAAGATGAAAGGAACCTGTGTCCCTAAGGCATCCCACAGTGCAGAGCTGCCCCATCCAGAGAGAACTGAATGAGAAAGAAACTTCTATATTTTTAAACACTGTATTTTAGGGTCTCTTTAGCCTATGTCCTAAGTAGTATCAGTGAATTGTTTAAAAATACCTGGCCTAAAGTCAGACAGACTGATTTTGAATCTTAGCTTTAATATTAGTAGGTGCCAGCCTTTGGGAATCTCAAACACTCTGAGCCTCAATCCTCTCATCTGTAAAATGAAACTAATAATGTACTGGGGTTTTTGTAAACATAATGTATACAAAGCATGTAACACTATGCCTATCACATGATAATTGCTTAATAAGTGTCACTAATGGCTGTATAAAGAGTGGCAAAATGAGATGGAAAAATGAAAAAATTCTGTCAATTTAACAAATGAGAGTCTATGGTAACATAGAGGACATTTGGAGATGGAGAGGAGAATTGAGCTGGGGGAAATTGGAAGGAGAGACAAACCATGAGAGACTATGGACTCTGAGAAACAAACAGTGTTTTGGAGGGGAGGGGAGTGAGGGGTTGGGTGAGCCGGGTGGTAGGTGTTATGGAAGGCATGTATTGCATGGAGCACTGGGTGTGGTGCATAAAAAATGAATGCTGGACAACTGAAAAATAAATAAAATAAAATGAAAAAAAAGAAAAACCTTTGAGTAGAGAAAAGTAGAGGAAGCTTTGCTTTAAGATTTACCATTTTTTATACTGTTATTGGGTAATCTCAAGGGATTACATTTCATTGTGGCACATTGCAAATTACTTGGAAGTCCTGGTCTATAGAAGTCTGCTAGGAAAAGTATCTCCAAATGCACGGGTAATTCTGTTCCTATCAAAGATGACTCCATAGCATATGCAGATGAGAATAAATCAGTGAAGAAATGACCTGTTTAGATAGCAAATCATTAACACAGATAAATAGTTTATAAAACACCTAGGACATTAAAAAAATGTATCACAGGAGCAACCCAAGAGAAGTCTGTTTCTCCAAAGGTCAAACCCCTGTCAGAATGCAAAATTCATGGCACATAGGAAAAATTAGGAACACTTTGTTCAGCCAGAACTGGAATGGTTGCATTATTTTTTTTTCCTTTTTGCCACTTTCCAGTCCTTTAGGGTACTCTGGAGGAATGGAAGGGGGGAAGACTATCAAGGTCAAGGTCAAGTCTTAGAAATTAAATGGTTTTAAGAGAAATACTGTAACCAATATATAAAACCACTGCCCAGTGAGACTTGTTGAAACATAGCAGCCCACAAGACCTAAATGTATTACACCAACAGCGTATCTAAAAAAGGCGTCCTCCCCCCCAGTTATTCTAGCAAGTGGTTTACTCAGTTTCCGCATATGGAACCTTGTTTTTGTCACAGAGTGATATTAATGACAAACTCTAACTTGATCTGTCCCCTGTGATTACATAGGCACTAGCATTATCCCTGGATTTATCAATGTGGCAGTGACTTGTCAGAATTATAGAGGTTATCACTGACAATTGCCCAAACAGCAGGATAAACAGAATAAACAGGATAAATAGAAAATGGTTTAGGTATCTAAGGTAAGCAATCCTAAAATGCTCTGGAAAAGCATGAGCATATATTGTTTTCCTTGAGATTTCTTTTATGTTCATATTTTTTTTGGTATCTACCTATAATATCCTACTTGACCTTGTTTCCTGACCTATGGATTACTCTTTACATCTATTTAACCTATACTCATTAAAGAGAGAACACTTTTACTACTATTCTGAAATTAAAAATCATATTTTATATTTTCATTTAGTCTTTGTTGATATATAAGAAGACACTGGAGTCACTAAGACATCAGGTACCAAATATTTTCTTTTATATGTGCCTTTAACTGTCATCTAACTCTTCTCCCTCTTTACCAATTCTAGTTTTCTTTCTGGTACCATACTCCTGACAACACCTTTCTCTCCCATGTTGGAAAATACATTTTTTTTTGCCTTCACATTATGACCTTTATTGTTTTTTTTTTACCCTCCACCAACCAATAAGCAAAAAAAGAAAGCAAAACACCAAAGTTGGGTTAGCAATAAGAGTTATGGAGTCAGAAAAACCTGGTCTGATCCTTAAGTTTTCCTTTATAATCCTGGACAATTCACTTAACCTCCCTAGGCCTCATCCCTTCCTTTGTAAAATGAGGGAGATAATAATAGCACCTCTGTTACTGGGTCGCTGAGAGAATTAAATGAGATATTATATGTACAGTACCAAGTACTGTGTTTGGTTTCATTATTGTAGACATTCTGCTCTTCCTAACCATTCAGAGCAAGCAGGGTGCTCTGGACACTATACAAATCCCCAATTTCACCACCAGTGTAACTCTACCACTTTCCATCTTACATACTTCTGTTTTAACCATTTCTCCTTTTCTTCTCATATCTTAGCCCTGCTAGTTGCAATTATATCTGATAGTGCCCTGAAGATGATGTAAACATCAGCCTGCTCAGTGTGGGCATATTTCTCTCAGTATACCTAAACACATGTGCTCAGACCAACGAAAGGTTCCTAGGAGAAAAGCTGAAAACTCTTCAATAATTCTCTTCCTTATCTTCAAATCCTGTCCAAAATACATTTCTATCTACTACTTTGGAAGGAAGCCTAATAACAAGTTGAAATTATAAGCTATAGGTCCAAGACCAGTTCTGCCAACTAATACTTTAGGTAGGTCAGTTGGGTGGCTTTATTCTTTAAAAAGGGAAGATAATGATCAATGGAAACTAGAAGAGTAAGTGGTTTGAGAAAAGGTATAGAAGAAAAATAGAGGTAGGGTGGGATAGAATGGTGAAACATTATAATGATCATCTCTAGAAATGGTCAGTGACATCCATCTCTTCCCTGGGCTACCTGTCCCTGCTTCACAGGGACAAATTCCTCTTTCCTAAGAAGAAATTCCAGCAATTCAAAACTTGGTCTGAAGGGATCTGGTCCTTCCTGTTTATGGAGAGGGGAAATATTTTAGGAAAGGTAGCAACAGGCTACCTGTTCAGGAAACAAAATTAATTTTAATTTGCTAGTATAAGCATAATGTTTTTCAAAGGACAAATTAAAAATCCAAGAAATATCCTAGAGATACTTTTTATGACTACATTGATTCACTTATTCTTTATTTTCTTTCTTTCCATTGCATAACAATTCTTTTCTGATTCACACATCTCTGAGTCATCTTAAATTAAGTATGGAGTAGGCAGTATTAAGAATAAAGTGATAAGGGGTGCCTGGGTGGCTCAGTGGGTTAAAGCCTCTGCCTTCTGCTCAGTCATGGTCCCGGGGTCCTGGGATCGAGCCCCGCGTTGGGCTCTCTGCTCAGTGGGTAGCCTGTTTCCTCCTTTCTCTCTGCCTGCCTTTCTGCCTAATTGTGATCTCTGTCTGTCAAATAAATAAAATCTTAAAAAAAAAGAATAAAGTGATAAGCTTAAAAATCTGTTTAAAAAACTAAAATGTCAGATTAGTTGAGCACTTACATCAAAAGAGTTTGTAAATCTCTTTAAAATTTGCATTCTCAACACCCCATGGAATGAGAGAAAATATTTATAAATAATATTGTTAATAAGAGGTTAGTTTCAGATTAAATAAAGAACTCCTAGAAGTCAACAATAACAACAAATAAGCAACCTGATTATAAAATGGCAAAGGATTTGAATAGACATTTATCTAAAGAAGATGTACAAATGGCCACCAAGCATATGAAAATATACTTAACATCACTAATAATTAGAAAAATACAAATCAAATATTACCTCACACCCATTAGGAAGACTACTATAGATATATAACCTGGAAAATAATAATTGTTGGCAAGGATATGGAGAAAAGGGAACCCTTGTGCAAGGTATACAAAATAATGCAGCCACTATGGTATTCTTAAATAAGAATTAAAATAGAATTATCATATGACCCAACAATTCCACTTCTTGGTATATACCCAAAAGAATTCAAAGCAGGAGTCAAAGAGATATTTGTAAACTTATGTGCACACAAGCATTATTTAGCAGGAGTCAAAGAGATATTTGTAAACTTATATGCACACAAGCATTATTTACAACAGCTAAAGGTAAAACCAACTCAAGTGTCCATTGACAGATGAATGAACAAGGAATATATCTATTGCTTGTTCAATATGTAATATATAAATATATGCAATAAATATGTATTTATATATTTATAAAAATAAATATATATTTAATTTACATATGTATTGCATATGTATATATATACATATATATGTATGTTACATATATATTATATATACATATATATGTATATTATCCCACTTTAAGAAGGGAAGAAATTCTGACACATTTTACAACAGAGATAAACATTGAAGACATTATATTAAATGAAATAAGCCAGTCACAAAAGGATAAATACTGAATGATTCCACTTATATGAGATATCCAGAGTAGTCAAACTCATAGAGACAGAAAGTAGAATGGTAGTTACTAAGGCTGAAAGAGGTGAGAAGATGGTGTTAGTGTTCAATATGGAGTTTCGGTTTTGTAGATGAAGAGTTCTGGAGATGGGTAGTAGTGATGGTTACACTTAGAAATGGTTAAGATGGTAAGTTTTATGTTATGCATATTTTGCCACAATTTAAAAAATGTCATGGTCATCAAAAATGAGGAAGGTTTCAGAAGCCAATATAATAAGAGGGGCCTAAATAGAAACACAAAAAATACAATATCCTGGATATAATATCTTGGAACAGAAAAAGGGCATTAAGTAAAATCTAAGGAAATCTGATAATATACAGAATTTACTTAATAATAATACATTGATTCATCAATATACCTTACAAATATGCCATACTAATGTAAGATGTTAACAATAATGGAAATTGAATATGAGATATATGTGACCTCTCTATACTATCTTAATTGTTCTAAATCTGTTTTAAATCTAAAACTGTTGTAAAATATACAATTTATTGTTTTAAAAATTCCATTTGCCCTGGTTTTCACAAAGTTACCCATTTAAAATGAACCCCAATTACAGCTCTATAGATGACATCTGAAATGTTATCCATCCTGCTCACTTAGTACCCACCTCTGAGGGACATTAATGTGCTTCACTGATCACTTCTTTAATCTAATTAATCCCAAATTCATCCATGTGAGGCCAGGGTAAACAGCATTACAGGATTATCTTCTTTTTTAGACAAGGCACTGAGGCACATAAAGCTTAAGGGTTGGACCAAGGTCATTCAACTAACTTGATGTCAAAGCCAAAGGGATAACCTTATTGTCCCCATTTCCCAGTTTAGCATTCAGAGGCATTGTTCTCTAATGAGTCTCTTAGGATGCACAAGTACAACTGCAAGACTTCAAGAATATGCCCAAAGCTTAGGTCTCTCTCTCTACACAGCCCAGATTTACTCATTCCTGATTCACAAATGCAAGTATTTCTCCAATTTTGCAATCTGATGTTTCATTTACCATCAATATTCTCCTTTCTTTTACCAATTATTATATGCCTCTACATCATAATTGTTCAGCAAATATATGTCCACTGAATGAATAAAGAAATACATGTAAGAATTAATAAATGAGTTGCCAAGGGCAAGCAACTTCCCTGGACTTCAGTGAGAATAATTCCTTTTCCAAGCCTGCATGGTAGCGAAATAGTGCCACATCTTCTCTACCAACATCTCAACCTTCACCACATACTCTTTAATTTAATAAACAAAATTATATTTTAAGATGTGTCTCTCTTTCTCCTTTCCTTCCATCTTCCTTCCTTCCTTCTGTCTCCCTCTTTCCCCCTGCCAACCTTTCCTTCCTTATTTCCTCCCCTCTATTCATAAACTTTTACTTATGCCATGTTTTTGAACAAATTGTGTAGGATGATTATGCTAGCACATTATGTCTTTTTGCTATTACACCAGGATCCTTTTGAATGGCCATCAAAATACTAGTTCTCCCTCATATGCAGATACTTTTCTAATTGTAATTTGAATATTTTCCCCCATTTACACATTATAACTGTAAGGGTGGCCCATCTTCATTTTTCAATTGACATTAGCTTTAAATACGGGACCTTTGTTTCTGTGCTATCCATCTCACCAGAGTTCATAATCTATTAAAACCAAAAGATGCATTACATATTTTAATAAATATTCCTTATATAAACCCTCCTGTAATATATCTAATAACCCTAGTAAAATAGGTAAATTTGTATTTTTATATGGAATATTTATTTTCTAAAACATAGGCACCTATAGTCTGTGAGCTATAACAGGCTATATTTCCCTAGTACTATTTTTATGTTCCCTTTGATTTAAACATTTTTAAATTCCAAATCACAGCTCCCCTGTATGTGTGGTTTTGTTTTTTTTTTTTTTTAGAATTTATTTATTTGACAGAGAGGTAGAGATCACAAGTAGGCAGAGAGGCAGGCAGAGAGATGGGGAAGCAGGCTCCCCGCTGAACAGAGAGCCCAATGATGCTGAGCTCAATCCCAGGACCCTGAGATCATGACCTGAGCTGAAGGCAGAGGCTTAACCCACTGAGCCACTCAGGTGCCCCTCCCTTGTGTGTTTTAACTGCCACATATCATTTGATCATCTACAGCTATAAGCTGTTTTTCTATTCTAAAGCACAATCAACCCTGATTGTAGGCAGTTTGTACCAAAGTAAATGAGAATCTGAGTGGTATTAATATTCAGCTTTTGGAAAGTAGATTTAAGATGATATCTTGAAAATATAATTTGGAAATCTTCACAACTGAGCACTAACCTTTATTCTTAATTTAGAATGATTGCTCAGGCAGAGCTCTTTTTCCTCCAGGGCATCTAGAAGACTGCTGACACTGAGTGCACATTAAAAGCCATCTAACTAGCAGTACAGTGACGGAATAGGAAGACTGGCAGTTAAGGGTAGGAAGTGTAGGGACGCCTGGGTGGCTCAGTTGGTTGGACGACTGCCTTCGGCTCAGGTCATGATCCCGGAGACCTGGGATCGAGTCCCGCATCGGGCTCCCAGCTCCACGGGGAGTCTGCTTCTCCCTCTGACCTTCTCCTCGCTCATGCTCTCTCACTGCCTCTCTCTCAAATAAATAAATAAATTCTTTTAAAAAAAAAGGGTAGGAAGTGTATGAGATTTCCAGCATGGCCGATAAAAAAACAACAACAAAAATCTGACATTTTTTTATGAGATGGAAACATGGCATTCTTTAGTTTCTTAAGAATATATAGGTCATGATAAGGGAGAGATTTGAGCCATTAACTTTTATCAGAAGAAAAAGATGACTACTATATCACACACTGAAAAATTTACAGATACATTCCCATTCACTGTTCAAATTATATATTTTATGTGGTTTCCATTCTTTACAATGTACTTACCTGTGACTTGCAAATGAGGTAAATATCCAGAGACATCAATGAAATAAGTAAAATTTGCTCAGTGAAATTTGCAAATTTTGCTGCCTCAGTTCCATTCTTCCACCTCCTACCTTATTGGCTATTTCAAATTTCACCCTCCTTTGGGACAGAGATCACATCTATGGCATTTTCTTTGTGCTGCACTGGCACCCTGCTGGAGGCATGCATACACATTCAGATAATGTGGCTTGGATTCTAGGGGGTAGCTAAATTCCTCTTCTATCATTCTGATCCAGATCTGTGCACTGGCATCATTTCTAAATAGGAAGATCAGCCCTTTAATTACCGAAGAACCCCTAGTTAATCATGCACAAAACTTTCTTCCAATATAAATCTGTATCACCATTGCTAGCAGCTACATAAGGCATTCAAAACTTGAGGACTTTTAAAGAATATGTCTTATGTTACTTTATCTGCAGTGGCCTTCTCCACTTGGCTGCCTAATATTCACACTACAGAGCAGAGTTCAAGTTTCTTATTTTAGTTACAGGTACTTTGAACATCCTTGTATTACCGTGGCAAGTATTTCTTGTGTTGAAATCATCATTGGCTGATGGTGTTGTGAACTCGAGTTACCTTTCAACTCTGAATGTCCAGTTCCTAGCACAGTGGTTTGCATAGTGCATCACCAAATAAATAAACAAATAACCATATAAAGAGAAAAAAAACATGCCTCAGTTTAACCTATTCTGCTAATCCAGGCCAGAGTGCTTCAATATATTCATTTTCATGTTCCCTCCCCCACCCCATCTCACTCTCTTTCTTTCTATTCATGTTGAAAGATATGGAATTGTGGGTGGCTATATAAAGCCTAGGTCTTGCCCTGGGATTGGGCAGGGGTGGTCAACTAGATTCTTTTTGTCTCAAGTGACAGAAAGTACAACTCTTGAATGGCTTAAAATAAAAGGGAATATTAAATTATATAATGAAAAGTTCCAGATAGACAGGTCTGTATTAATGGCTCAAGCAAGTATACAAGATCCCATGCCTCATTCCTTAACTTTCACCTCTACTTCTCATTCATTTCAGATTTGCTTGGCACAGTCATAATATTGCTCTAGCAACTCCAAAACTTAATTCACACAACTCTAAGTCCATTAAAAAGAGCATGAACCTCTTTCGCATTAGTTTTTGCAAAACTGTCACTGGATGTTCTTTGTTCTAGGTGGCTCATATGCCCATCGTTGATCTAACAATTAATGTTTAGGGCATCCTAAGGCTCTAATTAACTCAGTCCTAGATCACATGCCTACCATAAGCACATGGGAAGAGAATGGGAAGAAGTGATCTACAAAGAATAAAAAGTTATGGTCTACAAAGGTATGGTTTCAAAAAGAAAGGTGAATGAATTCTGGGTGACAAAATAATCAGTGCCCAATTAATACACTCAAATGAAAATTACCTAAGAATTCAATCAAGAAAAAATGCAACTGCCAATTAACATAGCTGAATGGAAATATACTATAACCACATTATTATATGAATATTGTTTGATAGAGAGAGAGAGAGAATGCAAATGGGGGAGGGAGAGGTAGAAGTAGACTCCCCGCTGAGTGCAGAACCAGACAGATACAGGGCTCAATCTAACGACCTTGAGATCATGACATGAACCTAAATCAAGAGTCAGATGCTCAAGTGACTGAGCCATAAAGGTGCACCACATTAAGTAATTTTCTTGATCCTATAAATCCATATATCTTTCATTCTTCAAAGACTAGAAAATTGTACCTCTTATAATATACTGTTTTTTCAAATACCTTCATAATAGACATGTGAAAGGCAGAGATTGAGCTCACCAACTCAAAAAATTAGTAAAAAATAACTTATTAATTTACTCAATAACATAAATGAAATATACTTGGTTCAAATATGAAACATGTACAAGATTATCCATTTCTCTATAGTCAAGAGGGTTTGGTTTTCATTAAGTCTTTAGAAAAAAATTTAATGTATATGTAAGATTTCATATTTCATAGGTAAAGTAAAACATATTTCTCTGTACTTTAAACATGTGGAAATTACAGCAAATATGTGTCTTACAAACAGGTCTACAAAAGCCCAGATTAGTTTTAGCAAGGTGGTATTCTTTTTTTATCCAATAACCAATTAACCAAATAGTTAATAGCTTTATTTTTTTAATTTTGGTACTGCCTTTCATATAAGGGCTGAAATAAATAATAAATAAATAAATAAATTCCGATTGTGACTATCTCTAAGTGACTTAACAAAGAACAGGGGGAAGAGATTGAGTGAAAATAAAGAAAACATGGGAAGGGGGGAAACTGTGATACTACCTTGACTTAGTAATTATATTTTGGTCATATTAAAATACTCAGCTAAATAAACATGAATGTGCAAATGTTATTGGAAGACTTCTAGTTGGAACAAAAAATGTGGTTCTCATTCTTCAGTAATAATTTTACTGAAAATGTCACCAAAGCAACAACTTAAACCACATCCTGAAAGAATGACTAAAGCCTATGAGAACACTTAAGGGAAAAAAATTCAAATAAGCATAAAATTAAACTTGAAACCATACTTGGTTAATATAGCTCTCATATTACATATGGAAAACTGAGGTCCAGAACATCTAAGAGACTTGTCTAGGTCACATACAGTATAACTCCTAAATCAGTGGTTTTTAACGTAGGGTGTATGAACTTTGCTATTATAGAGATCCACGGGGTAAAGGAAGAAAATATTAAATGTCTCTAATATTGCGTTTTATCATGTATATATATTTGCAGGGGCATGTACACTCAAAAAATTTTTTCTATTATGTTCAGTCAAAATCTTTTGTATATCACTGCCTTAAAACTGTAACCCAGTCCTGGACCAGACTTTCCCTTATCACCCCTCTGACTGCTCTTCCAATCCAGCGATATGTGCTACTGTGCAAGGATGCTCTGCCAACCAGCTGAACAAACATTCTCTCAGCTGGAGACTGAAAATCAAAATTATTTCAGCCAGAATTTTAAAATTCTTATTTCCTTATCTGCCTACTTCAAAATATCATCATTCTTTCTTGAAACATGCAGATTAAAAAGAAGAAAGAAACCCAACTATCAAGGCAACACTGTTTCTTCTGCTGAGAGTAGTCAAAGGATATAAGAACTTTTAATAATATATAAACAACAATAAAAAACACCTCTCACACCTCATCTAATACTAAATACAAATTCAGCTTTGAGGATTTTTTGAAAGAGACATATAGTCAGTATCTGACATGCTAATTGAGTTACCAGTCCTCAAAGGCTGATGAAGAATGAATCAATTATCACATATACTTTATTCTGCAGCCTATACACTGATAAATAACATGGGGGCTAACCCCTACTGGGCTTCTGCCCAACATCCCTGGCACTGACATTCCGCTGGAGGGCAGATATGGTTAGTAAAATTAAAGGTATGTGGGAGTAAAGATCCCACAGCTCAGAGTTCCTTAAAAATGTGGCATTTTCAATTTTAAAAAACCCCTCAAGATCATGGTAGAAATAAGAAATCATGGGGGATATTATATTTTCTCCCTAGGTTTTAAAAGAAACTAAAAAATACATGAGCCTCTATAGAACACTTTCCTTGGAATTTACAGTTCAGAACAATCTTTGAATGTTTTATTTGGGCATTTCAGACGTCTACATTCCTTTATATGGTGATCAGAATAGATGAGTCTCGTCAATTCACTCCGCTCTATAAAAATGCAGCATAGAATAATACATAGGGGGCGCCTGGGTGGCTCAGTGGGTTAAAGCCTCTGCTTTTGGCTCAGGTCATGATCCCAGGGGGATCGAACCCCGAATCGGGCTCTCTGCTCAGCGGGGAGCCTGCTTCCCCTTCTCTCTCTGCCTGCCTCTCTGCCTACTTGTAATCTCTGTCAAATAAAATCCTAAAAAACAAGAATAATACATATGTTCTGGACTCAGACTTTTTGGCTATGAATCATGGTTCTGACACTTAATAGTTGTATGACCATAGGCAAGTTACTTAAATTTTCTGAATCTCAGTTTAAACCTCCACAAAATGGAGATCATAACAGAACCTAACTGTAGGGTTGCTGTAATAATTGATGTTATAAATGGTACCTGATAAAGAGTTAGTGTTTAATAAATATTAGTTGCTATGGTGATGGTGATAGTGGTGGTGGTGGTGATTGGAGATGATGAGTCTTACATCATCAAGTTTCCTGAGGATTTAAGTTGCTATCTAAAATATAGGATGAACAAGGTCTATCACTTGGATTATTTTCATTTATCATTTCCTTATTACTCACTGAGTATAACATGTAGGGACCTGTTAACATGCAGGAATCATGTTAAACTAGATTCCTGCCTTCAAAGAAATGACTGTCTTTAGGCTTCTTATTGGATGCCATGATTGTGAAATGTAGCACTCTCACTTCATATCTTCCATAGTACTGACCAAACTTGAAATAGTTGATGATATGTGGCATAACTTATCATCCAAAAACAAGTAAGACAATCTTTTCTAATTCCCAGTTTACCACTGATGTGCACAGAATTGGTGAGGATTGTGTTCTGTGGGTTAATATATGGTTACTTTGTTGAGTCCAAGCACCAGGAATATCATGAAAATTTCTCTGGTTAAAACAGAGCTCCAGATGCAATAGGGCCTCCTAAAATGTTTCACTTAAGGGACCTGGGTGGCTCGCTTGGTTAAGTGTCTGCCTTTGGGTCAGGTCATGATCCCAGGATCCTGGGATCAAGTCCCACATTGGGCTCCATGCACAGTGGGGAGCCTGCCTCTCCCTCTGCCTGCTACTCTCTCTCTCTGACAAATAAACAAACACAATCTTTGAAAAAATAAAATAAAATAAAATAAATAAAATGTGTGGCTTTATCAAAAACCTTTGCTTCTTGACCTTGACATTGGAGACAACATTTTGAATTTCAGGTATTTTCTCATCATATGGATTCTCAAATTTGCCCCTCTTATCTTGAAATGGGATGCACCTGTCATCTTGAAATGGGATGGTAAAAGGGTTAGCAGAAAGATTCCCAACACGAATAGAGAAAGGATATGAGTTCCCATAATGTAGGTAACAAACACAATTTACTACACACAGATGGCAGTTACATAGAGCAAGACTCAGCACTATTCCCAGTAGGCAGGGTCTTCAAGTTCCCTGAAAGTTCCCTCTTGTCAATAATACCAACTGATCAAAATGAAGAATTCATTTAGTCCTTTATGCAAGGCATCCTTTGCCATTTTTAATACTATATTGGCCCTTCCTAACCATTCTACAGACTCGAGCTACTTATCTGCTTTCTCTCTATAAGGTTGCAAATAACTGAAAGCAATTCAGTAGATACCTACATGTTTCTTACAAAGATGAATAAATAAAAGACCTATTTCCAAGAATCAGATTTCCACAAACATTCCCATCTCAGCAGGCCTAGGTTTAAGGCCTCATTAAAGTCTATATACCTGTTAATAGTTTTTCACACTTTCAGCAAAGGAATTTTTTCCTCAACCAACAACTCAAACTAAAATCCAACATATAAAAGAGATAGAAATAGACTGAGAGGGCCAGAGTGTTGCCTTCTTGGACAACTGTTTTATAATTCCTACCTCCTAATCTCAGTTACTCCAGTGTAGGCTGATAGTCAGGAGCACAGACTCTGAAGACAGACTGCCTAGATTTGAATCCTGAGTTAGTATTTCATTTCTTTTTTTTAAAATTTAAATTCAATTAATCAACTTATAGTACTATAGTATTTCATTTCTAAAACATGGGCCAAAGTTCGAAGAAAATGTTGAGTGTTTTGGGAGCAGATAGACATGGAGAAAACAGGAGCCCCAGAAATTCAAAAGGTCACAATTAAACCTGGAATAAAAGAAAGGGGTACTCAAAGCCTAAGTCACCCTTTAGCCTCAAGGTAGATTGGCCTTGGGCAAAAAATATTCCTGGATGTCATGACAATTAGGTAATACATTTATATGACTTACTAAAAGAAAAATGTTGGGCAGCAGTGACTCAGTACATGTCCATAATCTTTTAGTGAAAGTGGCAACACTAGAGAACTGCCATGATTGGCTTCATCAAGTTAACAGCTGAGACAGTTCTGAGATTCAAACAGAAGCCAAGCCATGATGCTCAGGTTTAGTGACATCCTTTAGGAAGGCTTAAGAAAAACCCTGCATCTGGGAAAGATAATGCAAACTAGGTACTTTGCATTATGTCCATACACCAAAATGCAGACTCACAGCTGTGGAAGTACATCTAGATAGTATGGGTGTGATTCCAGCCAGTCTCTAAGGGAACTTTTATATCAAGGCAAGTGCCAATTGAACACGTTTGAAGCCTATAAAACTTCTAATTTTAAGACAAATAGCCTGTTTCAGACTACAGGATTATAAACCTATGTGATATATCTTTTATAATTATTGCTACTTTGTCAGAGAAGACTTTTCCACATATTGCAATAACAAAATCTACCACATTCTCTTGCATTCACTAAATGTGTGTGATCTTTTATATATAGGTTTAACAATGGTAATAATTACCTAAAAAAATGATTACTGGTCATGGTTCTTCCCTGTCTTAAGTGACTTCAGAAAATTGGTCCTTGCTCTTAGTTCACACATACATATTTCCTGGATTAAGTACAACATAGTTACACAGCCAATGGCCAGTGCCATCTTCAGCAAAAGGTGAGGAAAATAAAGTCCTCTGGAATGGTCAGGTCAAGATCTATTTGAGTCACGTGATATGCAGGTACTATGTTGAGGGATCTAAAGATGTCACAGACTGTCATTAAAATGAGATATGTGATAAGGTGCCCATAGAAAGTTAGCAGTGGAAGAAACTTGGATAATGTCTAATTCAATCCCCTCATCTTTTTCACCTTCTTAATTTTATGGATGAATGAACTATAGTCCAGATAACATAAATCATTTCCTCATGTCATACACTTGGTTAATGGCAGTACCAGGACAAAAATCACGGTCTCTTGACTCTCATATTAATGTTTTTCTACTACATCACAGTATGCTCAGCAACTCTAGAAGGAAGGAAGTAGAGCTTACTTCTCAGTGGAGATCTGGAAAGACTGCAATGGAAAAGTTATTCTATGAAGATTATTCAGAATATGACAGGAAAAACAAAGTAAAGAGGCAAACATAGAAAGGAGAAGGAAGAATGGAAGCAAGGGTACATTACTAGTAAATCATGAGTCATTTCTAGAGACCTGAAAATAGTCCAGTTTAGCTAGAAACTTTCAGCTTCTTGCCAAGGGTGCTATTGGCATTTTTGGTGGCACAATTCTGAAATGGTGAGGGTCTATTTCACTCCATACAACATACTTGGTATCCCTTGCTCCAGATCACTAAATACCCATATCATCCTCACTCATTGTGACAATCCAAAACACCCCAACAGATTTCCAAATGCCACCAGTCCCAGTTTGGAGCCACTGAGCATAGATATGAGGTGTCTAAGGATAGAAATAGTATTTGAGAAGGCTGAAAATAAGTTGACTGCAGAAAGTGAAAAAATTTAAGGAAGTCCAAACTTTTTCAAAAGACTATGGGGAAACAATGAATGTAGTCAGGGAGA
Source organism: Mellivora capensis (assembly GCA_004024625.1). Classification (NCBI taxonomy): domain Eukaryota; kingdom Metazoa; phylum Chordata; class Mammalia; order Carnivora; family Mustelidae; genus Mellivora; species Mellivora capensis. The sequence continues at coordinate 7,155 of PISX010020863.1, read as the reverse complement.
GATATCACTTGATATGTTCTTTAGGAAAAATTCTGAAGGCAATGTAGAAAATAATTAAGCTGGGTAAAAAATGAAGGCAGGGGATGTGGAGAAAGGGGAACCCTCTTACACTGTTGGTGGGAATGCAAGTTGATGCAGCCACTTTGGAGAACAGTGTGGAGATTCCTTAAGAAATTAAAAATAGAGCTTCCCTATGACCCTGCAATTGCACTACTGGGTATTTACCCCAAAGATATAGATGTAGTGAAAAGAAGGGCCGTCTGTACCCCAATGTTTATAGCAGCAATGGCCACGGTCGCCAAACTGTGGAAAGATCCAAGATGCCCTTCCACGGACGAATGGATAAGGAAGATGTGGTCCATATACACTATGGAGTATTATGCCTCCATCAGAAAGGATGAATACCCAACTTTTGTAGCAACATGGACGGGACTGGAAGAGATTATGCTGAGTGAAATAAGTCAAGCAGAGAGAGTCAATTATCATATGGTTTCACTTATCTGTGGAGCATAACAACATGGAGGACATGGGGAGATGGAGAGGAGAAGGGAGTGGAGGGAAATTGGAGGGGGAGATGAACCTTGAGAGACTATGGACTCTGAAAAACAACCTGAGGGGTTTTGAAGGGGCGGGGGGTGGGAGGTTGGGGGAGCCAGTTGGAGGGTATTATGGAGGGCACGCATTGCATGGAGCACTGGGTGTGGTGCAAAAACTATGAATTCTGTTACACTGAAAAGAAATTAAAAAAATAAAAAATTTAAAAAATTAAAAAAATGAAGGCAGGGAGACAATTTAGATGGTTCTAATGATTATACATTCTTTGCCTTTTTCTTTTTGCCACTCTTAACCACTGTGTCTACCTGGACTTTGATATCTACTTCAGATTCTGACTCCTGGCCTCTCTTTGAACCTTGGAATATAAATTTGGCCTCTTTGGATTTAATCATAGTATAGTTCTTCACCACTTACTTTCTTCTTATTAGCCATCCTTAGTTCAAAGTCCCATTGCTGGTTCTTAAAACAGAAGGCAGTTTCTGTACCATTTAAAGGTATCTTACCACCATGTTGTTCTGAATGGTGTTTGTAATTTGAGCTCTGGTTTCAATATGCTTACAAAATTGTTTTCAAAAACAAATGCCTTGTTTCAAACTTTTTGCCCGTATTAAGTTTCACTTGTTCCAAGGTATATTCAGCTGAACTGAAAAGAAAACCCCAAAGGTGTTAAATAGACTCATTGCAAGCAGATGTTCGGTATTTTGCAAGGTACAAAAATATTACTACACTGGATGGCAGGCTATTCAAAACCCTAGAATTAATGAAATTGTGTTAGCCTTTTCATTAGAAACACCCATTTTCCTAGGCACATGTATTTTCATATTTGGAGATAAGTTGGAAAACATCAGATCAGTTGTTTCTAAATTAAAGCAGAGGCATTAGAAAAACACCCTTTTTATATATTTTTTTAAAAAACACCCTTTTTAGTCAAAGGTATTATACCAAGATGCCATTGAAAAGAAATCACAATGAGAATATAATGAATTTTCAGGGACACTCCAACCACAAAGAAGGTTTGGAGTCCTCTCATGCTTTGAAATGGCAAAGCAAAGAGCCTGCCAGTTAGTGACAAATCAGCATTTGATGTTACACCTGATGGATGGTTCCAAGAAATTCACTGGTTCTAATTTTCTAAAATGTGCTAGTTTTCAGAATAAATGGAAAATGTATCTCATACTACAGAAACTTCTAGATGAAGGAAAAAAACAGGGTACATCTAACAAACAAATATTCTCCATCAAACAATCACCTGCCAAGGTCACTGACTTCATATACAGCCACATTAGTTCTAGGCAGCAGGCCACACTGCAAGCATTGGTTAGTTGTTTTACAAATATGTAAACTGGGTCAACAAAATGCCATCTGAGAGACTGTTGATTGTTTAGTGCAAAATCAACCCTACTACTAAAAAAAACAAAAACAAAAGTGGACATTGACCTGATAGGAATGGTTAATTTGTGTCATCTTTCCATATGTATCTCTTGAGGTTGATATTATAGTGGTTAACATGATGGACTCTGGAGAAAGAGTTCCTAGATTTGAATCTCAGCTACATCATTTACTAGCTGGGATGCCTTGGGCATGTTGTATCTCTGTTTCTCAATGAGAAAAATAATAATACCTACCTCATAGTGTAGTAAGAATTAGCCAATACATTCAAAGCACTTAGAACATTACCTCATACATAATGAGTATCCAATAATGCTTATCATGAAGATGATGGTGATGTCGTACTATGGGAAAGGTATCTAAAAATCAATGAGAATCTGGAAGATTAAGTTTTATGAATTAGGAGGGAAGGGAAAAGGGGGAATATGAATTATTCCAAGGGAACATCATAGGATTTCTACCCTTTTCCTTAAATTCTTTAAGCTTTTAAATGAGGGCTTAGAATCCTTGATATCTAGGAAGAGGTCCTCTGTGACAGGCTTACCCCATCTCAGTAGACAATTGCTTTTCCTTAACCCCTTCCTTCTTAATGAAATGTTGACTTGCTCACAGGGCCTGGTACATGTACTTCATAAAGTGCTGTATTGTTTTGATTTTCAGTTAACTGACTAATAAGTGCCGAACTAAGATCCCTCTGACCATACCAATGCAGAGAGTCAGTTCTCACTGTATACCTTCCCCAACTAATATCAAGAAAATAAGGCCTAGCTGAAAATATCAGGACTTGAATGACCCCAGGAGGTCACTACATACTTGAAAGAGAGTTTGATAGAGCCTTGAAGTAATTTATCAAAATGATATCCCATGAGTGGGCCGCACTCTTCAGGATATAACCCTGCCTGCCATTCAGAAACAGAGGATACATATTTTCAGGGAGGAAGAATAGCGGTTTCTAGGATCAATAACAATGATGCAAGTACTTTCCATTTTCAGTTCTACCCAAGACTTGGCTGATACTTTACTTTGACTGCAACTGCAACAATCCACAAAACAAAATACAGTGTCTTGTTCTCATTATTGCAAGTAAGTGGTCATTCTCAAAATATTTTTCATGGGATAATCATGTGGTTATCCCACATAGACCAGAGAAAATCTGAAATACCAGTCATAAAAATATATGCACATGTCAATGCACATGTTTCTTACATGTTCACAGTTCCCCTATCAGGGGAAGTAGGAGGTCTTTATTTACATGTTTATCACTAAATGTGAATCTGTACTGAGAAAAGAACAAAGTAGAACATTTTAGAAATATTACTGTATTAATTGTTACTCAAGCAAAAGCTCAACATGATTTTTCTTTTAAAATTCAGACAAATTCAGAAGACTCAAAGGTCTTTTGATGATGTTTTGTTTTTCCCAGTGTGCCCAAAGACCTTATCTATTGTTCTATGAATATTTATAAGAAAAGAGAAGGGGAATCTAGTTTCACTCATGTACACACACACACACATGCACACATACACACAAACACACATACCCAAATGGCTATCCACTAAATATATAAGCTTTCTACAAACTGATAGTTGGCTTTAAAGGCGAGATATTTGCTAAGCTAGTTGGGGGGGGGCATGAGGAATAGAATCCTATATCCTTTGTAGGTAGAACCTACAAATCAACTCTTTTAAAAATACCTTCCACTAATTCTATTTAAGCAATGTTGACATAGGACTTGCTGTGTGATAGAAACTGTTCAAAGCGCTTTACCATAGTTAACTCACATAATCATCTCAACTCTATGTAACAGGCAATATTACTATCATCCTCACTTTACAAATGAGAAGAAATTAAGTGGCTTTCATAAGGTCAGGTAGCTAGTAGGTAGCAAAGTTAGACTGAAGCCAGGCCATCTGGATCCAAAGTCTAGGCTATTAATCACTATGCTATCCATCCTGGTCATAGTACATAAAATGAAGACAAAATTAGTAAATGAGTGTGGAATATTCAGGCCCTTTGTAGAAACAGAACCAATTTACTATTATTTTTGTGATGAACAATGTCTTACCTTTTGCTCCAAGACAAATTTTAGCTGTGGTTTCACTCCCATTCTCTCAGTGGCAAAAGAAAATCTTTTGTCCCTTACTTCTGACACGTTTCCAAAGATTTTTTTGCTCTAAATATGATAGCAATTCTAGCTCCCTCTCTTCCAGTTTAAGGCAATTTAAGTAACAACTGTCATTTAACTTGTGGCTTGACTTATAAATCCAATCTTTTTCCCCCTGATATAGGCTTGGCTTGATATAATGCAAGCCTTCTGATTGTCACAGGAAGGAGAATACTTTTAATACAAAGAAACAGGTCAACAGCAACAATAATAGATAAAAAATTTTAAATATATTGTATATCCCAAACACTGTTCTAGACACATTATAAATATTTTCTTATTTAATCTTCACAAAACCCCTGAAAAAGCAGATATTATTCTAATACCGTAAGCACAGAAAAAAAGGTGTAAAACAGGAAGTGACTTAAGTTGTCCAAGTGGTAGATTTGAATCCAGGTCTATCAGACTTCAGTGCCCATCACACTGGTTACTAGCAAACAAGTATTATACTGCTTTAGAGTTAAATAAATGTTTAAGTGGTTTGCCAATGGTTGCTCAGCTAGTATGTGGCAGACGTAGGATTTACACAAAGGTCTTAAAACCTCAAGACCTGTATTCATTCTATAAGATCCCAAGTCTGCTATTAGGCAAAAAAGTTTATAACCTGATGCATTTGATTACACTGTTGATCTAAATTCAATAATGTGTGGGTCCTCCAGAGACTCAATCTCTATAACTAATAACAGAAAGTAAAGGTAGAAATATGTGTGTGGGGAGATATATATGTCAGAGGAGAAGACGGGGGAATGAATGTAAATACATTCTCTGTTATTCTAAGTTTGGTGAAAATTGCCAAAATTAATTGAATATTGGAGTGAGCCTATTTGATTTTTGGAATCTAGAAAGCAGAGTAACATGTCTCACTGATTTAATGAAACTTTGAGGGTTGGTCACAGTACTTTTAGGAGGAGGAAGAACTAAAGGAGATCACCAGATCATCAGGGAAAAGATTATATTTAATACTTAATGAAAAGTCAGGCATATGAAAAAAAATAAATTTCTGCGCTAATTTTCCAACTTTCTACTTAAAAAATCTTACTATGCATGTATACACTTTTAATAAAGAGCTACCACTCACAGTAACAAAAGCTACAGTTCAAAATGCAAATGTATTTTCCATTACAATTCCTTTTTTAGTCACTCATAGCTGTATCAACCATCCTGTATTTTAGCTAAAATATTCTGTTTGACCTCAGGCCAAACACAGACTTTTTTTTTTTTCCATTTCCAAAAGAAGTGTGAGAAAAGTCCCTTTTAGCTATCTGAGTCACTACCAGGAAAGGTAGGGAGAAGAATTCTTATCATAATCAAATGGGGAGAGGAAGAGAATGAGAGAATTGTTAAGAATGTGCCCAAAAGAAAAAAAAATAGCATCTGACCTTTAAAACTCAAGATGATAAGATGATATACTTTCCTATGTGTGAAAAATTGGCAACGAATAAGTTATTACCATTTAAGAGTAGCTTGCTGAACTAGCAGATACCCTGTTCCCTGAATGGGAACTGCTAGAGGAAGAAGGCAAAAGGCCTTCAGGGAAAAGAATGTCACAAGAGAGTGAAACAAGGGTTCAATTAATTCTCTTTTCCCAACGGATGTGATTTTGACTCAGCCCCAAGGGTCCCAATCTATTCTGGTTGAATGTAGTCCTCTTGGGTTTAGCTATCCTCAGGTCTTCATATTCTCTAATGTCCAGGAAAATTTTTATCAGTTGTATTAACTGGACTCTGTATAAGAACAAGAGCATTTGATGGCAAGCCCCAATCATGTCATATATACTTTGAATCAAATAACTTTTTGTTCAGCATGTTTTCTCTGTGGGTATATGGATGTGTGAGTATGTGAAGGCACTTATAATGAGGGAAATATTTTACTTTAGGCATTGGAGAACAACTCTAGATAAAAGTCTTAATGATATATATTTTTCTATTCTGCTTTCTAGTTATAAAAGTCATCCTTTTCATTAAAATATGGGAAATATGGAAAAACATAAAAGAATAAAATAAGAATCACCAATATCCCTAGTACCCAAAGATGACTTTGGTAAATACCTTTCCATTCTTCTTTCTATAAGCACTTACTTTCCCAAGAAAAGAGAATATTTTATGCATAATATTTTGTAACCTCTTTTCTCATGTCACCAGACTTGTTCTTTTTTCCTTTGTATATGAATTCCTTATGTAAACTCATTCAATCACATAGCTGATAAACTCATTCAATCTATTAGCTGATGACTTCCAAATTTATATATCCAGACATAATGTCTCTCTCAAATCCAGAGTCATACATTCACCACATATACAGCATTTCCCTTAGGTGTTTAATAGACAACTCAAGTCACACATGATAAAAAATGAGATCTGATAACACATAAATGTCATCTTTCCTGTTTGCCCCCAAATCTTTGATTCCTTTCATTCTCTCATATCCCATATTTGATCTGTCAGAAAATCTTGAGAACTCTATCCTATCACCACTGGAAACTACCATCATCTCTCACTGGAATTACTGCAATAGCCTCCTAATTGCCCTGTCTCTGTCCTTACCCTCTTTAGTCTGTTGCAATTATTGTAATCAGAATGTTCTTTTTAAAACATAAGTTAGACCTACATATTCTTTCTTCTGTTCTCTCTCTTGGAAGGAAGTATTTACTAGGACCTGCAGGCCCCTATCTAATCTGGACCTCTGTGAAATCTCTGACCTGTTCTGTTCCACTTGTCTATATACATTCCCCTCTGAACACATGGATCTCATAACTATTCCTCAAATATCCCCAGGCATGCCCAACCTCAGAGCTGTTCCATCTGCTTGGAATATGTATCTTCATGGCTTACTCCTCCACTTCCTTTAGGTGAGGATTTTCCTGGATTCTTTATCCAAAATTTCACCCATACTGTTCATATTCCACTCGCTTGAATATTTTTCTTTAGTTTAAATGTTTTGTATTATATATTTTATTCATTTATCTTGATAATGGTCTGCCCTTGCCCCCACTGAAATGTAAGCTCTCTGAGGGCAGGGTTTTTTTCCTTCCATTTTATTTTATTTTT
>PISX010020862.1:0-34884 GCA_004024625.1 Mellivora capensis | reverse complement strand
ATGAGTTCTAGTAGTTTGGGGGTGGAGTCTTTTGGGTTTTTTATATAAAGTATCATGTCATCTGCGAAGAGAGAGAGTTTGACTTCTTCCTTGCCAATTTGGATACCTTTATTTCTCTTTGTTGTCTGATTGCTGTTGCTAGGACTTCTAATACTATGTTGAACAAGAGTGGTGAGAGTGGGCATCCTTGTCGTGTTCCCGGTCTCAACGGGAAGGCTGTGAGCTTCTTCCCATTGAGGATGATGTTTGCTGTGGGTCTTTCATAGATAGATTTTATGAAGAAAAAAAAAAGATAAACTAGTTAAAAAATCTTAAAAAAAAGAAAAGGGAAAAAGTTAAAAAAAATTAGCAGAAAAAGAAAAAAAGAAAAAAATAAATTAAAGAAAAAATTAAATTAACTGCAAGACTAAAGAATCCTGGGGAGAAAGCCATGAATTCCGCGCTTTGCTTTCTCCTCCTCTGGAATTCTGCTGCTCTCCTTGTTAAGTGCACTTGGTCTTGGCTGGATTTCTTGTGATCTTCTGGGGGAGGGGCCTGTTGTACTGATTCTCAAGTGTCTTTGCCGGAGGCAGAGCTGCACCGCCCTTACCAGGGGGCCGGGCTGAGTAATCTGCTTGGTTTCGCTTTCGGGAGCTTTTGTTCCCTGAACGCTTTCCGTAGAGTCCGGAGGACGGGAATGAAAATGGCGGCCTCCTAGTCTCCAGCCCAGAGAAGCCAGGAATTCTGGGCCCCACTCCTCAGTGCGCCCTCAGAGAAAGCCCCAATCAGTCCTATTTCCCTCGCCTCTGGCCGCGCTCCGAGCTCACCCAGCCTGTGACCGGTTCAAGGTAACCCAGAGCTGAGAGCTCACTCCTCGGCTCTGTCTCTGTGGCCGGCTTCCCGCTCCGATACCTGTGAGCTCTGCGACACTCAGACACCCCCGATCCTTCTGTGACCCTGCGGGACCTGGGGCCACGCTGACCCCATGTGCACTTCACCCCAGTTTAGCCTCTGGAGCGATGTCCCTCTGTGGAGCAGACTTTTAAAAGTCCCGATTTAGTGCTCCGTTGCTCCGCCGCTTGCCGGGAGCCGGCCCCTCCCCCGCCGTCTATCCTCCCGTCGCTTTCGATTCACTTCTCTGCCGGTCCTACCTCTCAGAAAGTGGTCGATTTTCTGTTTCCAGAATTGCTGTTCTTCCTCTCTTCGATCTCCTGTTGGATTTGTTGGTGTTCGCAATGGTTTGATAAGCTATCTAGCTGATCTCCTGCTACCCGATGTCGTCTCAGCTGCTACTTCTCCGCCATCTTGACTTCTCCTTATTTATGGTTTTTGACAGAGCCTCCTGCATGCTTCACTGAGCTTTATGAAACTATAATCTGTTCAGATCATAAATCTTCTCTTCTGCTTCTGGAGGCAGCTTCTTGCAGTCCCCCAAATGTAGTAAATATTAAGATGGTAAAGCTTCAAAGTATACTGTGAAATTTAAAAGTTAATCTTCTACCAATAAAGAGCCTACTATGAGACAGATACTGCATAGGCACTTTAAATATGTAAGTAAATAATTCTCACTTCTTCCATGTAGGTTTTGTAATCTTTTATTATTTCATAGATGAGGAAACTAAGGCTCAGAGCAATTAAGTAACTTACTTAGAAGAGCACAGAATCAGTTTGTTGCTAAGCTGGTATGGGACCAAGGTCAGCCTGATTCTAGAACCAGTCCTTTTTATATTATCCCACTACAGTGGGATTCTTCATGTGATAATGACCTCTGACTACTGAGGCATTGCTACCATCATTTTGTGGGAATGGTCTTTTTCTTGAAAAAGGCAGGGGAATTGATTCTCTCCCCATCTTTATGACTTTATGGCATAAGCTAGAAGATAGAAGTAGTTTTTTTAAAACTCACATGAGATTGGAATTGTAGACCTTTCACAAACCTAGGGGAAAGACACTGATATATCTTAAACATGAATTTCAAGGTGTAGCAATGCACATTACTATAAGGTTTATAATTATCAGTGTTTTTGTAAAAAAAAAAAAAAACTCTGTAGAGTGGTGGCAAGGCTGCTAGCCTCTTCTCTCTTGAACCAGAATTAGATCTTTTTTTAAAAAAAGATTTTATTTGTTTATTTGACACACAGAGAGAGATCACAAGTAGGCAGAGAGGCAGGCAGAGAGAGAGGGGGAAGCAGGCTCCCCGCTGAGCAGAGAGCCTGATGCAGGGCTCGATCCCAGGACCCTGAGATCATGACCTGAGCCAAAGGCAGAGGCGTAACCCACTCAGCCACCCAGGCGCCCCCAGAATTAGATCTTGATGGTCTTCTAAATCCTTGATGATGTTCACAAATGAAGGCATTGCGTCAGATTCCAATATCTTCTTCCTAACACCTCTCCTTATTATTATTAATTATTATTGTAAACTGAAGTTAGATTACATCACAGCGGTTCCTGTAAATCACATCATCAGCCCCATGTAGGTAGTTCAGCCTCATTCTTCATGGATTACTTCCACTCCAGGGCTGTGTATTTGGCTTCAGTGGTTTGGTTCTAGTGGAAAACCATAGGTTTTGCTTCAAAGCTGTTTGGTTCCAGAACAGCATCTCTTGGGAATGTTGTGGAACACCATTTCCTAAATACATTCCCAAGTCTGGGAAACCCTCAGAAATTAACAACACACTCTAGTTTATGAAAAGTTCAGAAAAAAAATACTGCATTTAACATGCCCACTTAACTGTTTAATGCTGGACAGAAATCAAGAGCTCCAATTTGGATCTGTTACATTTAAGTTGTTTATTATATCTCTGAGGGGAGATGTCCAAGGAGCAAGTAGATATGAGCCAGGCACTCAGGGGGAGAGATTAGATTTAGAGATAAATGTTAGGGAATTAATCAGCATATGCATATTATCTTTTAAAACAAACTTACAGGGCGCCTGGGTGGCTCAGTGGGTTATAGCCTCTGCCTTCTGCTCAGGTCACGATCCCAGGGTTCTGGGATTGAGCCCCGCATCAGGCTCTCTGCTCAGCAGGGAGCCTGCTTCCCCTCCTCTCTCTGCCTGCCTCTCTGCCTACTTGTGATCTGTCAAATAAATAAAATCTTAAAAAAAAACTTACAATGATAAAATGGGGCCTATCCTCTTAACAAACATTAAGTGTACATTCTTGTTGACTACAGGTGCAATGTTATACAGCAGATTTCTAGATCTTACTCATATTACTCAACTGAAACTTTATGCCTGTTGATTAATAACTCCCCATTTTCCCTTCCCTCTTCACCCCTTATAGCCACCATTCCAGCCTTTGTTAGTGTATAGATGTTTTCTAATGCTATGGGATGCTCTCAAGTACAAATAAAGAGAAGAGGACTGAGCTTGGCCCTGGAACACCTGTGGAAAATCCATGACTATAAGGGGTAATAAAATCACAATAAATAACATGGAAAGCTTTAGAAGACACACATAAGGGAAATATATTAATTAGTATTTTAAAGTTTGAAAATTGACCTAAATAATGTTAACTTACATAAAACCATACTTAGTATTCAGTGCTTTTAAATGTAATTTGGGACCCACACATGTAAAAACAGTGACAGTTTTGCTGAAAATAATGTCTTGGATTAAGGAATTCTTATGCTCCTAACAGACCCTCCTCTCAAAAGTCTATGAATAGAATACACAGATTTCTTTTATTTATGGGCACTTCTGTTTGTGCTCTCTGTAGAAACTCCTTAATTTTAGGTCTGAATAGGTGGCTTTGGCTGGAGAGGTTGAAGGGAAGACAGGAAGGTGGAGGGAAGAAAAGAAAATGCAACCTTAAATGAACAAGGGGAAACATTCACAGTCACAAATACAATTATAGAGGAAGTAGTAGGGAGATAAAATGATTAATACTTGTATCTCTGAAGGAAACAGTGTTAAAATAACATCCATTAGGGCCCATACTCGATGGGAGACAATTCAGTTATAATGGGTCATGTCTTTTGAAGATAGTCCTGTTTTTCCCCTGATGTAGAGAAAGCGTGTGTGTGGTTTTATTTTATTTTTTTTTCGGGTGGTCCTATAAAATCTTGGGGAGAAAACCTCACAAAAGTGAGAATAGGGCTCTTAGTTCTCTTTTCTATTTTTCAAATTCTTTCTCGGATTACTTCTCCCAGGTTTGCCCACTCCTATCCTGCCTGGTCTTTTTTATTAAAAAAAGTTCCCAGACCAATTTATACTGAATACATCATTTGCTTATTTATTCACTGATAGATGATTAGTTTATTCATTAAGCAAAGACTCATTGAACATTTACTGTCTCGTAAGTACTGTTCTAGCTTTGGATATACAGGCATAAACAAAATATATAAAAAAATTATTCTTCCATAGAATTTATATTCAAGTGGGAAGGGGAGGGAGGAGTTAGAAAATAAAGAAATAAAAAAATAAGGTACCCATGTCAGATGGTGGTACATGCTACAGAAAAAAATAAAGGAAGAAAGGGGTGGCTGGTAGTGGAGTTGAATTTTTTTTTAACTTTATTTTATTTTATTTTATTTTTTCAGCGTTCCAAGATTCATTGTTTATGCATCACACTTAGTGCTCCATGCAATACATGCCCTCCTTAATACCCACTACCAGGGAGTTGAATTTTTTTTTAAAGACTTTATTTATTTGACAGAGAGAGATCACAAATAGGCAGAGAGAGAGGAAGGGAAGCAGGCTCCCTGCCGAGCAGAGAGCCCGATGCGGGGCTCGATCCCGGGACCCTGGAATCATGACCGAGCTGAAGGCAGAGGCTTTAACCCACTGAGCCACCCAGGCGCTCCCAGGGAGTTGAATTTTAAGTAGGGTCATCAGGGAAGATAGCACTGACATTCGAACAATGATCGGGAGGTAAAGGAGAGCTGGATATGTAGCTGGGGAAGTGTATTCTATTATGTTTGTTAGAGTACTGGGGAGAAGGAAATGTTCAACTCAAGGAAATAAAAAGTTACTAATGACATTTTAGATGACAAGGAGATGGTTTTGGTGCAAAGACCTTCTTGGAATCCTACAGACCAGACTGTGGAAATCACTGCCAGCACACCAGTGGGAAAGACCAACCTGGGAGACAGGTTTTGAGTAATTCCATACAGAGGTAAAGTGTCTGGGTGCCTAGGTGGTTCAGTCAGTTGAGTGTCTGATTCTTGATTTCGACTCAGGTCATGATTTCAGGGTCTTGAGATAGATCCCTGAGTTGGGCTTTGTGCTGGGCATGGACCCTGCTTAAGGTTCTCTCTCTCTCTTTCTCTCTCTCTCCCTCTGCTCCTTACTTCCCTCCCTCTCTAGAGAAACAGAAAACAAAAAACAAATGAGAACAAAAACAGAAAACCCAAATGTGAAGGCTCTGCTATCTGGCAGGTGATAACCAATGAATTGATATATTGTAAAAAAGTTGAAGACTTCCAGGACATAATAGGATGTCAGAAGGCATTTGAACATCATCGAGAGAGAAAAATAAACATCACCAGGATTCATTTTAATTTTTTAATTATTTTTTGCAAAATTATTCTTCTGTTAACTTGGCTTCTATCAGCAATGCCTCTTTGGACCTTCAAATTTGTGTTGGGTCTGCAAACTATTTGGTTCTTTGGTCTAATAACGATCCTGGGTCCCTGTGAATTAACCTTCATGATAAATGTTAGAACTATAACTGAGGAGGTCTCTCTAGGTTAGCGGAAGAAGTCAGAGAGAACTGGTAGTGGCTTCTAATATTTCTCATGTGATATATTAACTTCTGAATCTCTAGCCTTTTCTTCATGAACTCTAGGTAATTATGTCTCTGGCACCAAGATAAGGTGTTTAGGGCTGGCAAAATTCTTTGTCCTATGTGGTGCTTATATTTCTTATGGTCTGTTTGTCAACGCTCATCATCTGAAAGTCTCCATTGGTTCCCTAGGGTGTCATGTCATTCGCTTAGTTAGTGGTCTTTCTTCCTCATGTCTCCAGGATTAGATGTCCCCAGTTGGGATCACCATGTATGCTGTGTAGATTGTGTCAAATACAAAGTACCTCATCAAGGGTGCAAATAGGAGCTAAATTTCACCTGTGGTTTCCTTGCCAAGCTCTGTACCTTGTCACGGAGCAGTACCCATCTGGAAAAAGAGGTATCCCTTTCTAAGTTATCCAGAAGCAATCTGTTAGTTAAGCCATGTTCTCTTGTGGCTGCAATCACCCCAAAGTGGTGCCTTTTTACATTTACACAGTGGAAATCTGGGGGCAAGCAGTGACCCATTTCCACTTTTCAATGGCATACCTTCAAAGATCATTTTCCTCCTCTATCTTTTTATGTGTACAAGCAGACACACCCATTAGATCTTGGGCACTTATGTGGTTACATGCACATACATATCCCTCATCTCTGGTTAAGGAAAACTTTAGCTTCTCAGATTCTGTTTCATCAGAACTGTGGGCTGTAATTATACTGGGAACCAGCCAAGGTTATTTTCCACCTAATCACTTCACAACAAGTGATTATCACTGAAATAAAACCAGGCCTGGTTTATAGTCCCCTTTTAATGTTTGACTAAAGTTTAGGAATATGGTGATAAAGAGGAACTTGCCAGGCTGTCCTACCTCTAGGAAATGTTTTACCGAATCATTTCAATCAGGGTTAGTTACTTTGTATAGGATCAGAAAAAAAGGTTTGGAGTGAGAAATTATGGTCAAGTGTGAAGGCTAAGTTCCGAGTGGGAGACAAGGGGCAGGTTTGTGATGGAAACATTCGGACCTGCTCCCAAAACAGTGAGAGTGGGCTGCTCTTTCAGTTTGTGTGAGCCAGGAATTCTATTTAGAGCATTGTTTGGGGCCTAAGAGCAAGAGCTTTGGAGCCAGATTTCTAAGATTTGAATTTAAATTCTACCCCTTATCTGCTGTATAAGTTTGAGTATTTATTTTAACTGCTTTGTGATTGAGTTTTCTTACCATCACTACCACTATCATCCTCATCTAATTCTCGCCTCCGTTCCTTCAGTGGCTTTCCCCTACAGCTGGATACTCTGCTCCTTTTGTCCGTAGTTCTCTTCTTCCCTGTGTAGTATCACCTGCCAAGTGATTCTTTTCCTCCCTCTCTGTATTGCCTGCCAAATTATTCCCAAGCACCAGATTGGGCTTTCCTCGGTGTCTGGGTTCCTCCTGTGTAGATATCCTGGATACAGGCTGTTTCAATTCAATTGGATCCAAAATTAACAGACTGTGTTCCCTACAGGAAGAGAGAGTTAGGGGTTTAATGTGTTCAGAAAAATAAACCCATAAATAGGATAAAAAGAAAATACTAGTCTTAATGATCGTTGTGAACTTATTTGGGTTGAGTTTAAAGAAAACATGTAGGCATTATATGCACCATAAAAATGATAGCTATCATTTTTTGAGCATATACTATGCACTAGGTATAAGGTTAGATTTTAAAATCTTAGCAATGCAGCTAGACAGATAGGCTGATGATCAGATACAAGGAAGGTGAAATGCACAGTAATGATAACTTTGTAAAGGGTAGTGTTAATTCAAGCTCTTCTGTAACAGTTTTCTTCTATATATCGGTTTGATTGTTTTGCCTGACCTTTGGGTGCCGTATATATGTATGTAAAGCATAACTTACCATAGATGATAAAGGCAGCTTTTTTCCCAGTACACATATTATTTTATTACTATGAAAGTAACACATAATCAGTATGCAAGGTTTGAAAATAGATAAGTAAATTGGTCATGCTGATCTGATAAGTGGCAGAATCAAGGCTCAGTCTTCCTTGGGAATCTCAACCAGTTTTGTATGATACCATTACTCTATGTTGGCTAACCACACACAGGGTCAACTTCATTATTATTTAATGTACTGACACATCTCAGCTCAGGTCCATCTGTCTCTAACAGGTTAACAGTATGGGACTTTTCTTAGCCAAATATGTAGTCAGTTTTGGGGATAGTAACATCCTCATGATAGCAAATGTAACTGGAAAGGCCAGTGATGTAAATGAGCTGGTGTCTGTACATGATAAACTGGCTTCTTTGAGGAATAGCTAGGGATCTTTAAAGTCATGTCTAGCTTTATGACAGTGCTGTCATATTATATGCATATTTGTAAATTTTTTGCATACTCTTTGGCCGGGGAGGTCATAGGTCACCTCCCCCTTTCCTTTTAGTTCCCTAAACCTTACCCATGCTGAGGGGAACCGACCTTCTTTCCTTCCTTCCAGGAATTATACTTTTAGATGATGCTAGATAAATACATAATCATGTTTAGTTTTCTTAGTAAATATTGGTTTACTTTTAGTCATAATTAAATTCAGTGGAAGTCCTGTAAAGACTTCTTTTGATTCTTGGTTACTCCTCTTAGTGATGTGAGAGCTTAGTCATGTTGCTTAATTTCTTTGAGGCTATGTTTTCTCACCTATAAAATAGAAATAAATAGAATGCTCCTCAGAGGTTCATTGTAAATATTAAATTTTAATGCATCAGTAATGCCTAATGCTCAACAAGTCCAGGTCCAGAGTCTCATATTCAAAATTTTAAAATCCAAAAGTTGTGAAAATTGTTTCCTTGAAACCCTCTCGGTAGCAAAACCTCAACTGTCTGTTCTGATTTTCCTTGGCGGATAAGTTTTATACGATCATGTGAAGTTTTTTATGGTCTTTATCTGATTCCATGTGAATATTTGTAGGATTTTGCTGAGTAAATATAAGTGTTTGAGTGCTTGTGCTGTTTCAGATCCTTGTAGAGGAATTACACGATATTCAATTGACTAACTTTCTAAAATGTGAAAGTTCCTGAATTCTGAAATTTAACATGGCCCCAAAGAATTCTGATAAAAGATTTTAGACTTATAGTTCTTTCCTGGTTTCAGAGTGAATGGACGTGAAAAAAAGGTTGTTGTTTTTTTTTTGTTATTGGCTTATTCTGGTTAATATTGCCTGTGGTCATTTTGATAAAATAATCTTTAGGATTTTTTCTATTTTTTTGAAGGGATATTTTCATATTGTCTGAACTAAGATTTATGATTATAACCTCATAACTACCTTAGAGTTCAGACTTGACAAAGACCCTAAGACTTAGAACCCAGTGGGACTTACAGTAAGATAAAAAACATTCCACATTCTGCTTTAGTTTGACTGATCTAAAAGAGATCCTTTCTTATTAGCTCTAGTTGTCACTTAATAAATACCTGTTGAGAAGGGTTGAAATCTCAAGAAATACCATGAATGTTAATGATGACAGTAGATGGAAGAATGAAATTTAATAGATTCTTAGCTTCTATGAAGATACTTCAATTGGACATCTTTTCAAGAAAGTACAGTCTATCCAGGACTGTAACATGTGAGGCTCAGCTTTTAGTCTCTTTTCTAGAAAAGTTACACTTATTATTTAAAAAGGCAAATCAACGACTCTCCTGATTCTTAACTTCTTACACTTAAACATTATTATTCTTACACTTAGCATTGAGTTTTTGTATTTATTGCTAGGAATTGTGGAGGTCTAAGGAAGTTGTAAATACAGATATATAGCCAAAGATGGGAGCCAGGCTCTATCCATGGTACTGAAACAGTCTTGTTTTGCTGCCAAGAGCAGAAGCCACTTGCTGAACTGTAACAAAACCGAATGATCAATTGCCTGAAGGGCCTGTAGCTCATTTAAAACAAATTCCAGGTTTAATTGAGCCTGTATCAAATAGATCATCCTGTATTGAGAGGATGTTTTTGTAGTTTAAGACTTGCAAGAGAGACTATCAGTAATACTCCATATATGTTGTGAACAGACCGGTATAATTCACAAGCTACTAAAGAGAAATTATTTTGTAGGCTGCCTAGTCACCGAGTAAAAACTAAAGTAATTTATTTAATTATCCTTTGGAGGGCTCTCTACATTATTTTTATGAATGCAGTAGAAACATTGAAAAGCCAAAGGAAAAATAGGAAATTAACTTACATGAAAGTTAGCTTATTAATTTTCCCTTCATGTAGAGATGTATTTTATTGTGTTTAGAACAATGTAATTTCAGAAGCAGTGAAAGTTTCTTAACTCATAAAAGGAAGCAAATGGAAATGGGATCAGAGAAGACATATTCTGTCAAGGTGCTTGATTTTGGTTCTGAGACCACTGTTGGTGCAATTCTGTTCTAAGACAGAGACATGTAAATGGTTAAAAGCACCGGGGTAGGTCTTAGTTAAAAATGAGAGAGGAGAAGGGAGTTGAGGGAAATTGGAGGGGGAGATGAACCATGAGAGACTATGGACTCTGAAAAACAATCTGAGGGTTTTGAAGGGGCAGGGGGTGGGTGGTTAGGGGAGCCTGGTGGTGGGTATTATGGAGGGCACACATTGCATGGAGCACTGGGTGTGGTGCAAAAACTATGAATTCTGTTATGCTGAAAAGAAATTAAAAAAAAACATTAAAAAATGGGAAGTTGTAGAAGTGTGTTTTAATTCCTCTTGTTCATTCACCTTCCCCTCCCCCTCTCCTGTGGAGTACTGTTACCTTCCTCACTTCCCTTCCCTCTCCTTTATCAAACCAGCCCTCCCAGGAATGTTTTGAGTTTGAAAGTTTTCCTTAAATTGTAGAATGAAAGTCCTTTTTATGTTTAATATGATTACAGGAGCTACAGATTAGGAGGTTTTTTGGGGAAGAGGATGATGTTGCTGCTCATGAAATCATCCAGTGGGCCTGCTAAGAGCCTGCTCAGTTATGACATAGAACTTTTTGACCTCATCGTCTGTAGAAAATTATAGTAATGTTAAGGAGGGTATGTGATGTGATGGACACCGGGAGTTATACACAACTGATGAATTATTAAACATTACATCTTAAACTAATGATGTACTATATGTTGGCTAATTGAATTTAAATAAAATAGAATAAAAGCTTTCTCCAAAAAAAAGAGAGAAAAATCTAGTAATGATTGGAATTTTGCCTCCTTTCTTGCCTTCTAACAATCCATTTTCACGATGTGTCAGATGGAATTTTTAAAACTACAAATCCTATCTAATTCTCTCACCTATTTAAGACTGCTCCATGGGTTTCTTTTTTATTCTCAGGCAAGAGACAGAAGGTTACAACATGACCTTGTAAGCTCTCTAATAATATGGCTTCTTTGTACTTCTCTCTAATCTCTGCAGTCCAGAAACCCTTGCTTTGTTTTAATCCTTTGAAAATTCCAGGGTGGTAGAGAGTAATTTTATTTACTGCTCTCTTTTTAGTGCCTAATCCAGTGCCATGATGAACAAATATTTCTAAAATGAATAAATGAAAGAGTGAATGAAATGTTGGTGTCATTCTAGTTAGTTATGATAAAACTATCCCCATGTATGGTATTGTCCTTCATTCCATAAATGTATGTTGAGTACCTACCATGTGCTGGGCATTGTGTAAGGCGCTGATAAACAGTAATTACAATGTGTGGTAACTGTTGAGAAATCAGGGTGGCCTCTAAGGGTGGTTATAATTACAGACAGATTTAGAGATCCAAGTTAGCAGAAATGGTGGAGAGTAAAACTCTACCTTTTTGCTGCTTTCAGACTACACATAAGATTTAATCTCCAGGAAGGCAGAAATGCTTTTCAAAACAGAAGCAAAACACAGTGTTTCTTTCCAAGATGAAGAACTTAATTTTAGCCACTAGTTATGGTTTGTTTGTTTGTTTGTTGCCACTAGTTATGTTTAAAGAGTGACATGTGAAGAGATATGTGTGTCTTTCCTACTTTGGAGTTCATAAGTGAAGAGACCCGAGGCTACATTGATTCATTTCCTCCCACCTAACTATTTCATCCTGGGCATAACAGGAATGAGATCATGGGCTGTTCTGAAAGCCCATTCTAAGTCTGAAGACATTAGATGCTTTATTGTGTCATTTTATAAATGAAGTGCTCAGGTGTTCACAACTTCTCTGGTATGTAGTGGCAGAATCACTATCTTTTCTGGAGGGAGTTGGGTATAGCAGAGAGGGGGTGTGTTACGGAAAAGCTAAATTAGAACTGATATACTTCTACAGAGGGATTCTCATTGAAGAAAATGTAATATTTCCTTTGGATTCATAGTAGAATTATATCTGTTGCATGATTTGGTCCAAATTGGCTTTGGGGAAAGTTTTACAACAGATAAATATTTGGAGGAATGGTATGTATACATATTTGTGCCGTATGATAGGCTGCTTTCTTTTTTTCTAAAGTTGACAACTAATTTGAGTGTGACTGCCTTGAATACTTGGTTATTTTCTGCTCGTAATGGTACTGAATCGGCACAGTGTTGGTTATGTACATGTGTTGAGCCAGACATAACTTTATGACACCAATTTAGAAGGGGAATTTTGAAATTTTAGGGATTAAAAGTAGGAATTAGGATATGATTTTTTTTCAGAAGGATAATTTGTATAAAAGTAACTTTATGGTAAATCATCTCTTTTGTCTGATTATGGGGCTACATACACTAGTATCTCTTCAAAGAGGCCTTTATTCCAGTGGGTTTTACAAAAGGAAATTACTGTTCCTCATTTGTAGTAAGGGTTGTCATTGTCTCTATCTTTTTGTCAATCTCCTCCTTTAATTTCACATTATAGTCACAGTCTTCTGTTTAAATATTATCATATCTCCACTTGACACAACAACAAACATTATGACAGTCACAGAAATCATAGGTATGAAAGCCTCTTTGCTCCTCTGCCTTGGTTTGTTTGTTTTCTCAATGAAGATACCTTTTATCATCTGGTTATTTTATCTATGGTTAAGTGCAAGCTTCAGGACAATAATATTCTCTCTGGATCATGTACAGTCATTTCCCAGTGTAGGACATAGTCTAGAAATTTGCTCCATCTTAAAAGAATTTCCAAATGGGGACTTTTTTTTTTTTTTAAGATTTTACCTATTTATTTGACAAAGAGATTACAAAAGAGGGAATACAAGCAGGGGGAGTGAGAGAAGGAGACGCAGGCTTTCTGCTGAACAGGGAGTCCAGTGAGGGGCTCGATCCCAGGACTCTGGGGTCATGACCTGAGCCTAAGGCAGATGCTTAATGACTGAGCCACCCAGGTCCCCCCCAAATGGGGACTTTTTATTTTTATAATTCTGCATAATATACCACCCATCTGGGAAACCTACAATGTGGATGAACAGGTTAAAGTCTCTGGGAAGTGCTCTGGTAAAAAATGGTTTTTTATTTCTTAACTCGACATTTTCCCAAACGTAGTTGACTTTTGAACCCCTTTCTGTAATACCAGTTAGCATCCTGCTATGGAAAGCAGCTCTTTTGTTTCAGACTGTTGAATGTTTGACTCCCATAAATCAATTTGGGATTTAATTCTGGGAATGAGGATGTATGTCAGCTTGTTACATCTGTTACTCTGTGGATAACTAACACAGTGGTTGGTTTGGTTGGTTTGGCTGGTCTGATGGCATTGGTAGATATTCTGTTCTTTCTACCTCACTGAGGAGGACAGCTTTCTCAAGCAGAAGATTATAAAAGTAGTTCTCTTTTCCTATTTAAATCCAAACATGAAATTAGGCTCATTTTGGGGGAAACTTTGATTCTGATGTTTGTTCATATGCTTGTTAGGGGTGTGAAAGTTGTGGTACCCTTATATCATACAGATCAAGGAATAGTATAATATTATGACATATATATCATGATAGTATATATATAATGGTATCATATGATAGTAGTATGATTATAGTTGAATAATACTATAATTATCTGAGAATAGTATAAACACAGGGCAGGATGGTCCAATAAAGGTCATAGAATGGGGCTGGTTATGGTGGACTTGGGGATCCATTAGCATATGAACACTAGGGAACTCTTTAACACTGTTCTGGGTATATTTATATAAATGTGCAGCTTGGCTTAACAATAGGTTGAATGTGTTTGGTGAATTCATATAATGCACTATTCTATTCCAGAAATTTTGTCTTTATCTGGGCAACCTCTATCACTGCCTGTCTTTACAGCATACTCCTATTTCACTCCATTCTGTTCCCAACAACCCTTCCTCAAGCCCGATGACCACTCCAGGGATGTTTCTGTAGTTTAGGGAAGAATGTAGAGTCACAATCAGCTTCTTACCAGAGTCTCCACTTCCTTAGGTTTAAAGTGCTCCCTCTGGTGTTAGTGACGTGGAAATGATTTTTGCTTGCATCACTGATACAGATAAGTCTGGTGCCACATCCTGCCTGGTCTTAGGTGTTGCTTGACCTCTTACCAGAAGAGAAAGTGGTCAGCCCTCATTTCAAGCTCTCTGACATGCTTTCTAGAAGGGTCCTTGATACCTGTGTCAGCAAAGCCACAGCTGAACCAGTTGAACAAACTGGTTTGGGCCCCTTGGAGGAAGTAATTTGCACTGTCAGGTATGAGAGAGAATGGCTTTTCTGCAGGAAGGAGCTCGGATGGCATAAGGGAGATAAATGGCCCTGAATGAAAGGGTGAATAAAACCCTCGACAGTTTGAAATTCCTTTGGAGGAAACTGGGAGTTAAGCATTTTCTTTCTTCTCCCTTTATCTCTTGTCTGTCTCATATTTCAGTTTTATTGCCCCTCTTTTGCTGCCTGTGGTGCTGAATTATGATGAGCCCCAGACTTAGTTTAACCTTAGCTATTTCCTGACCCACACTTTCTTTTAAGGTAGAAAATGACGCAGATTACTTCTTTCGCTGCAGTCATGACTATTATTAAACCTTTTACAATAGTCATATCTAATTTCTTATTATGCTTCCCCCCTCACCAACACACTGGGCAGTGTGTCTGGCAGAAAGAACACAGGCACCGTGGCTGGCTAAATTATAACATCAAAGTCTAGAGCTAACACTCAGCAAGTGTACTTATTTAATCGGGAAGGATGCTGGAGCAGTTCAGAGTACTCATGGATCGCCTTCTTCTCTGCAGAGATCAACCTCAGCTGGACATGGGTTCCAATTCTCACTCTACATTTACTAGTTGCATTGCCTAAAGGCAGTTACTTAGCATTACTTCCATTTCCTCATCTATCTACTGAAGGACTAGCAATAACTGTGTTATAGGATAATTGTGAGTATAATGTGAGATTACATAAAAAGTTTAACACAGAGCCTGGCACAGATGCTCAGTTAATGCTAGTTTCCTTTCCTTATTTGAACAGTAGTGGGTGCTGTCTTAAAGCTAAAGAGGGACATTGATAATTTTTTTTCCTGGTATTTAGTCAATTATTTTATTTATTTTATTTTTATTTATTTTTTTAAAAGATTTTATTTATTTATTTGACACAGAGAGATCACAAGTAGGCAGAGAGGCAAGCAGAGAAAGAGAGAGGAGGAAGCAGGTTCCCTGCCGAGCAGAGAGCCTGATGCGGGACTCGATCCCAGGACCCTGAGATCATGATCTAAGCTGAAGGCAGAGGCTTAACCCACTGAGCCATCCAGGCACCCCATGTTCAATTATTTTAATTTAATTTAATTTAATTTATTTGTTTTATCATGTTCAGTTAGCAACCATATAGCACATCATTAGTTGTTGATGTAGTGTTCAATGATTCATTAGTTGTGTATAATACCCAGTGCTCATCACGACACGTGCCCTCCTTAATACCCATCGCTCAGCTACCCGATCCCCCCACCTGCCTCCCCTCTGAAGCCCTCAGTTTTTTTTCTTGGAGTCCAGAGTCTTTCATGGTTTGTCTCCCTCTCTGATTTCTTCCCCTTCAGTTTTCCCTCCCTTCCCATATGATCTTCCAGGCTCTTCCTTATGTTCCAATTATGAGTGAAACCATATGATGATAGTTGTCTTTCTCTGCTTGACTTATTGACTCAGCATAATCCCCTCCAGTTCCATCCATGTCAGTGCAAATGGTGGGTATTCATCCTTTCTGACTGGCTAAGTAATATTCCATTTTATTTATGGACCACATCTTCTTTATCCATTCGTCTGTTGAAGGGCATCTCAGCTCCTTCCACATTCCGGCTATTGTGGGCATTGCTGCTATGAATATTGGGGTGCAATGCCCCTTCTTTTCACTACTTCTGTATCTTTGGGGTAAATACCTAGTAGTGCAATTGCTGGGTCATAGAGTAGCTCTGTTTGTAACATAGGTATTCTTGATGACAAGGTTACAAGCCTAGGTTCTTTTCCTCTATTACTTCTTCCTGATATTATTTCAAGTAACAGAAGCTCTAAGACTTGGTATTTGGGTTTTCTAAAGAAAGCATGCAGGGCAGCTGGGTGGCTCAGTCAGTTAAGCAGCTGCTTTCAGCTCAGGTCATGATCCTAGGGTCCTGGGATCAACTCCCACATTGGGTTTCCTGCCTGTTTCTCCCTCTCCCACTCCCCCTGCTTGTGGGAGTGTACTCTTTTTCTGTCTGTCAAATAAATAAATAAATAAATAAAATCTTTAAAGAAAGTACATAGTAGTGGAGCTAAATATTTTATTTGGGAAAAAGATCTAGATTATCTGAGTGAGGGACAATATAGGAACTAGCAGGACATTCAGGCAATGGTGGCAGATACAGGCTGAGTGATCCATGCACGCATAGGCTAAAAAATGTAAGTCCATCTGAGATGGTAATGATCAGTCCTTGGTGGTGATATTGGTGGTGGTTCTGAGAGGTAGCCATTCTAGTGACTGCGAGAGTTGGGGTGGGGCTTATACTTTGAACTGGGCCTCGTTATCAAGAGCTAAATAAGTTTCTGGCTCTACAAAATGGGCTAATTTCTGGATGAGCTCAAGTAGTTGGGAATATGAGTGCTTGCTTGGGAGGAAGAGGACAAATCAAAGCCTGGGTTTCATAGGTTTGGACAAAAGCGTGTGTATATGTGTGGTTAGTTGGGAGAGATAGGAGGATATGCCTCAGACTCACAGGAAATAGTGTGTCATGGTAAAGGCTTCAGCAAAGGACGTGGATTTTAGGGTAAGCCTATTTATTGTCTTATATATCTTGAAATATTGTGGCAAGATAGGCTGCAGGCCTACTATGCCAGGGCTCTGGCTCCATTTCTTTGTGATTCTCTTGGTTCTGCCCTTCCCAGGCAGTTGGCTTAACTTCAGGTGGGTACAAAGATGGCAGCAGCAGTTCTGGGTACCATAGCTAGACATGGGCATCTCCAGAGGAATAAGGGAGACTAGTTTATTTCTGTGTCTCTTCTGTAGGAGTGAACAACCTTTCTGGAAAGCTCCACAGCAAATATCTCCCCATTTGTCATTGGACAGAAAAGGTTTGCATACTTACATGTTCATTTTTAAACCAGTCATGAAAGGGGAATGAAATTATAATGATTAACTCAAACTAAAACAGATTTCTTTGGGAGCTTGAGATTTGGGTCCCCCTGAATAATATGAGAGAGGAGAGGATACCTGACCAAAACTGGCACTCTGTTAGAAAAGAAGGGGTAGACAGCCAACAGCATTTGCTGTAACTTGCTAGCAACGGTATTGTGTGCATATGTCACTTGCCTAGGGAATATTAAGTGAAATAATATATGTACAGCACCCAACACAATACCTGTCACTGAATCAACATTTAGTAAAGTGGCAAGTGTACTTGGCAATTGAGCTATCACATTTATTGGCTGCAAGCCTGATTCGAAGCTCTTACTGCTTTGTGTGACTCTATGTTCTTGAGGAATGTTCTGAACTTGTCCTAACTTGTTAAGAAACTAGAATAATATTGATATTCTAATCTAAGTATTTTAATGCCTCCTTTCTGGAGGGCTGAATCTGAATGGTAATTTCACTGAAGATGGCCTTTGGTCCATTTTTTATGTAGATAGACTGAGTTTCCATTTATAAGTGGGGAAAGGCCTAAACATGGTGTGCCATTGTGGTCGTGAGTGTGTGTGTGTGTGTGTGTGTGTGTGTGCATATGTGTGTTCGTTGTGCATAAATATGGAAATCTGTTTTGCTTCCAAAGTACTTGGCTGAGCACTTCAGTTATTTTCAAAGTACCAGTAAAGTCTGAGGACTAAAGCAAGATTGAGCAAGGGGAATGTCAGCAGGGCTGCTACACTCCATAGCTCCAGGCTGTGCCATCACAGAAGCTACACTGTGGGTGGCAGCCCCCAGGGCTGTGTGGCTCTGTGATGGCCCTATGTGCCAGTGACTTTCAGAACAGGTTACGAACTTTGCGCAGATAGCTTGGGAGAACCGGGCACATGGTTTATACACAGTTGATTAGTTCTTTTTGAGTTAATTACTCCTTCATGAAATGTGTGCCGGTGGATTCTTTGCTGCTTCATAACAGGCAGGATAATTCACACTTAACCATTTTATCCAAAGCCATTTTATCAGTACATAATGGGGACTACAATGCTCTGATATTAACTGTCTCTGGAAGGAGTTAGCTATTCTTAGAGTTAGAAGTTAATTCTTGTTGTTTTACAGAAAAGAAGAAGAACAGAGGTTTTTTGTTTTGTTTTGTTTTTTTAAAGAACAGCTTTGCAGAATGGGTGTGAAATGTGGTGGCTGAGTCCATCACTTCTGTGTAAGACTGCCTGGGTTCAAATACCAGCAATTGACTCTCTGTGCAACTTTTGCGGCCTGTGTGTCACTGTCCTCCACTATAAAATGGACATAATCATAATGTTAGTCTCATGGGGTTGTTTGGAAGATTGAATGAATATGTGGAGACCTTAGATCAGGGCCTGCAAGAGTTAATTGTGAGGATCAAGTGGTAGAAGTCTTATACACTGTGGGGGGGAATGCAAAACACTGCAGCCACTGTGGAAATGGTATGAGGTTCCTCGAAAGATTAAAAATAGAAATACCATTTGATCCACAAGCCTACTTCTGGTATATATCCAAAAGAATTGAAATCAGGATCTCAAAGGATATTAGCCCTCCCATGTTCATTATAGCACTAATAGCTACAACAGCTAAGATGTAGAAACAACCTAAATGTTCATTAACAGACAAATGGATGGTGTGGCGTATGCATACAACGGACTATGTAAGTGAAATAAGCCAGATACAGAAAGACTGGCACTATATGATTCCACTTAAGTGAAGTATCTAAAATGGGCAGAAGATATGAACAGACACTTCTCCAATGAAGATATACAAATGGCTATCAGACACATGAAAAAATGTTCATCATCACTAGCCATCAGGGAGATACAAATTAAAACCACATTGAGATACCACCTCACACCAGTTAGAATGGCCAAAATCAGCAAGACAGGAAACAACGTTTGTTGGAGAGGATGTGGAGAAAGTGGAACCCTCTAACACTGTTGGTGGGAATGCAAGTTGGTGCAGCCACTCTGGAGAACAGTGTGGAGGTTCCTCAAGAAGTTAAAAATAGAGCTTCCCTATGACCCTGCAATTGTGCTACTGGGTATTTACCCCAAGGATACAGATGTGGTGAAAAGAAGGGCCATCTGTACCCCAATGTTTATCGCAGCAATGGCCACGGTCGCCAAACTGTGGAAAGAACCAAGATGCCCTTCAGCAGACGAATGGATAAAGAAGATGTGGTCCATATACACTATGGAGTATTATGCCTCCACCAGAAAGGATGAATACCCGACTTTTGTAGCAACATGGACGGGACTGGAAGAGATTATGCTGAGTGAAATAAGTCAAGCAGAGAGAGTCAATTATCATATGGTTTCACTTATTTGCAGTGCATAACAAATAACACGGAGGACATGGGGAGATGGAGAGGAGAAGGGAGTTGAGGGAAATTAGGGGGGAGATGAAGCATGAGAGACTATGGACTCTGAAAAATAACCTGAGGGTTTTGAAGGGGCGGGGGGTGGGAGGTTGGGGGAGCCTGGTGGTGGGTATTGTGGAGGGCACGCATTGCATGGAGCACTGGGTGTGGTGTAAAACTATGTATGAATTCTGTTACGCTGAAAAGAAATAAAAAAAAATTAAAAAAAAAATAAAATTGAAAACTTACAAAGTCAAAGACTAGAATGGCAGTTACCTGGGCGAGAGGGCAATGGGGAGGCATAAAGTTTCAGTTACCGAAGACAGTTAAGCTCTGGAGATTTGCTGTACAACATTGTATCTATAGTCAGCAATAACGTAGTATGTACTTGAAATTGTTACGAGGATAGGTCCCATGTTAAGTGTTGATTTTTTTAAAAAAATTTACTTATTTATTTAAGAGAGAGAGAGAGAAAGAGAGAGTGAAAGAGAGAGCATGTATGAGCCGGGGAGGAGCAGAGGGTGTGAGAGAGAGAGAGAGAGAGGAAGGGTGAGCTGTGAATTGGCAGAGCTGGGAACCAATCTCCAACAGACCCCTTACTGAGTGCATAGCCTAATGTGGGACTGGATCCCAGGACCTGAGATCATGACCTGAGCTGAATTCAAGAGTTGGATGCTAAACCAACCAAGCCACCCAGGCACCACGCTCTGCGCCCCCCCGCCACGTTAAATGTTCTTAACATAAACAGAGGTGCGCACGCACGTACACACACCTACACGCGCGCGCGCTTGCTTATCCCAAACCCTATATGTCAAATACAGTAACAATGAAGCATCCATTAAATGCACTTACTTTTAAAAAAGACTATCAGAAAAACCACTGTTAATATCCTCCATTACAGAGGGAAAATAATTTCTACGAAGCATTTTCAAAAATTCTGATTATTTAACTCCAACTCATTATTTTTGTTGTGGCAAATACATACAAATATCCTCTAAATAAAAGAGTTAGCTGTGATCATTATTATTATTATACCTCTCTCTTACAGGATTTTGGCATTTGTAGATATTTGATGTAATTCATATTTTAATACCAGTTTATCTCTTACGTTGGGCTACATGCTTTTTTCCTTGGGATTTTCATACCTGTTTTCTTCTTTGTCCTTACAGCAATCTGTCAGCTAGATAAAACAGAAAATAATTATCTCTGCCTACATTAGAGCAATTATTTAATTCCACAGCCCTTTTCTAATGATTTGTCTGCCTTCTCTACCAATAGAAAACTTGCATGAATGCAGTGTATCAAATAGGAATGCAATTAGCTGTAAGAAATAGACAAATAACAGGAGCTTAAACTATAATGTACATTATTTAATAAAAATTGGGAAGGAATAGTCAGTGGCTCATTCATAGTATTAAAGACCCAAGATTTTCCCATCATCCTAAAAGAATTGGTTCATTTTCCTTCTGTTGGTATCCTCATGGTCACAAGGTGATTGCAACAGTTTCAGGCATTGTATCCTTAACATCCCAAGCAGGCAGGCAGAGTATGTGGGAAAGAGGTCTCGTTTTATTAGTTAAGAGAATTAATTCCAGAAGTTCACTTCACATTCCTGTTTGCTTTACTTACCAGAACTGGACTGCTATAGCCACTCCTGGATGCAAGGGAGGTTGGAAAAGAGAATACCTGGTGGGGTGCCTGGGTGGCTCAGTTGGTTAAATGTCTTGGCTTCCACTCTGCTCATGATCTTGGGTTCCTGGGATCAAGGCCTGTGTTGAGCCCTGAGCCCTGTGTTGAGCCCTGCATTGAACAGTTCGTTGGGTTCTGTGCTTACTGGGGAATCTGCTTCAGCTTCTTCTCCCTCTGCCCTTACCCCTACTTGCACACACATGCTTTCTCTCTGAAATAAATAAATAAATAAATAAATAAAATATTTTTAAAAAGAATGTTTGGCAAAGGGAATAATTGTCATGATTTATCTCTTGAAGCTGGGCACAATGAAGCTTGAACAAAATAGGGTTCTCTTTTCTTCCCTTCCCTTCTCTCCCCCACTCCCTTCCCCCTCTTCTCCTCTCTTCCCCTCCCTCCTTCTCTCTCTTTTCCTTCCTTCCTTCCTTCCTTCCTTCCTTCCTTCCTTCCTAAATCGGGGAAAATTGTGGGGGCAGAAGAGCCAATGGCTATAGGAAAGGAAACGAATAGTGTCAGCCATAGGCAAGGATTGTCCCTGATTTCTTTTTTAAAAATGCCTGAGCCTGACACACACAAAAAAAACCCCATGAATATTAGAATAAATGAAACTTTCTTTGACAGATAAATGGAGGCCCTCCAAATAGGAAGTATATGATCTTCCCAAGACCACACAGCTAATTAGAAGAATAAGGGGAACTGTGTTCCCCTTATTAGCTCACTTGTGCTAATTTCTGGCCTGGAGTTCTTTCTATTAGCAAAGCCACATACTGGTTTTTGTCTTATTACTTATGGAAAAGATAATGCAAGATGTTTTCTTTCTATTTTTTGGGTGTTTGATAGAATGGCTCAACTTCTATAACACATGTGTTTCTCCTGGAACTTAAGTAAGGAGAAGCACATGATTTTTTTTTTCCCCCCACAAGAGTCAATCAACCATGGCCTCCTTGAATAACCTGCAGTTATGAAGGAAGATGACTGGCATCTAATACACTGTCGTTCAAAGACACACTGACCTGTATTCTTTTGTCTACTTATTAAGATTTTAAACCATGAAGTAAAAAGACTTCAGAACTGAAAGAACTAATATCGAAAACTACTATGTGCCAGACCATTTGGAATATAACTTATATATTATTCTATTCATTTTGCAGGTGACAAAACTGAGGCTCTAGAAGTTATGACTTGCTAATGGGCATAAAACTCTGAAGTGGCAGAGCTGGGAGTCAAACCTGGCAAAGTTAGGATTCAACACTTGTGCTTTTCCCACTGTCTTACACTCTGATCCTATGCTTGGATACTACAATAATCACATTTTAATGAGCACCCACTATGAACTAAGAAGCCATTAGTAGTTAGACCAGTATATAGTATATGTCTGAACACATTTTTTTTTTGCTTCTAAGTTGCTTGAAAATTAGCATTTTAATATTTTGCATGTAAAAATGTTTTATATCTTTTATAGACTGAGAAGTTTTATATAACCATACATTATCATTTTTCTTATGTCAAAATTCAGGTTGACTTTCTTGAAATTTCAATGTAGGCCTTTAAAAAACTTTGGTATTTTGAATATTTTTGTATTAACATAAAGAAGTAAAACATACATTATGAGTTGTTTAAAGATTCCAGCAGCTATTATGCATCATAATGTGTACTGAAGTTAATTCTAAAGCATATCTATAGCTCATTTTATTTTATGCCACGGCACCTTGTTTATGGTTCAGCATATTTATGGGTTAGAATACCTTTAAATATTCTGGTCTTATGTAGTTGTTTTTTTTTCTTTCCTGATAAAATTTTAAAGTGACATTTAATGTTTTAAGAAACATTGTATTTGAGATACAAAGCTGTTTTATTATTTGGTTACAAGATAGCTTTCTTTATTCATAATCATACTGACCTGGCTTGTGTTAAAAGTTTGTTCTTTTGATTTTTTTTTAAAAGATTTTATTTATTTATGTGACAGACAGAGATCACAAGTAGGCAGAGAGGCAGGCAGAGAAAGATGGGGAAGCAGGCTCCCCGCCAAGCAGAGAGCCCAATGTGGGGCTCAATCCCAGGACCCTGGGATCATAACCTGAGCTGAAGGCAGAGGCTTTAACCCACTGAGCCACCCAGGTGCCCCTGTTCTTCTGATTTTATGATTTTCTGCTTATAGAGGCTTGTAGTTAGAACAAGACAAGTACTGTATTAAATTTTAAAACTTTAAGTATAGGTCCTTAACACTTATAATAATTAGTCCTATGTTATTGCTATTACAGTGGAGCACGTCTTCACATATTGCACGTGTCCTGTTAGGGAATAATTCTCCATAGGTCACTTATGTTTCTGAAAATTTTATGAGCAAAGTCATTGGCTGTTTTCATCCTGGGTTGTCTTTTCAAGGATGCTTGTATAGTGATCAGTCTTGGAAGATAAAATCTCTGTCAGGAGTAAAGGGCAGATTTGCCCACAGCCATAGAAGAGAGGCATAGTGTCTAGAGTGCAGGCCAAACAGTCTTACTGCCCATTAAAAATATTAGGGTTCTATAAGCTCAGTTTCACTCTCTTAAATATAACCCTTTTGTATTGCCTTGTGGGAAATGGGATTTGGGAAACCTGCATAAATGCTGGTGTTCTGCCTGAAGCTCTTACCATGAGTAATAAAGTCTTTTGTTTCTGACACAGGAGCCTCATGTCTTCTGTTAGCATATATGAAACTGTGATAAGCTACATTGTTAGCTTATATGTGAGATAACTTTCTCAGACCCTCTGTAGCTTTTGACAGTTTCTCATCTAAACCATTTTGGGCTTCCCACCTACATTAGCTATTTTAAAACAAACTAACTCGTAATTGTTGGTTTTTTTGTTTTTTTTTTGAGGAGGGTTTAAACTTTAGAACAGTCCAGACTAATATAAAAAAATCACCAATAAATGTTAAATGTCATCATATTTACATCAGGTTTAAAAGATAAAATAATTGAAACATTACAAATAAAGTTGAATTCTGCTTTGTCCTTTTCTTAGAACATTGCTTCCCCTTTCCTTTCTGGAGGCGATCACTACTGTGATTATGGTGTCTTTACACACCATAATTAATACTTCCACTATACATATACAAAAAAAGTATGTATTCCTAGATTGTGTTTTCAAAAAGTAACATAATTTGTTTTATATTGTATGATTTTTTTCAACTATCTTTTCTCAACATTCCTTTAAGATCCACTCTTGTTGATAAATGATGATCTGGTTTATTAATTCTCTTTTGCTTCCTTATATAAATATAACATATTTCATTACTCTAAACAATACTGATTAGACATTTGGGTTGTTTCCAGTATTTTCATGTTACAAACAATGCTGTGATGAACATCTTTATGTGTTGGCACAATGATAGCAAGTAATTCTGGGATAAGTAATCGAATGTGGCAGAATTGACACTGTGCCAGTCTGGGGCTTGAGGCAGTGAGGCAAGCTCTACTTTTGTTCTTTGGAGGAAGCCAGCCACTGCTACTCTGAGACTGCCATGCTGTGAGGAAGTCCAAGCTAGCCACGTGGCAAGGCCACAAGGAGAAAGTAGGAGAGAGGTGTCCCTCCAGCCTCCCTGCTGTTCTAGCCATCCTAGTTGAACTATCAGACATATGAGTGAAAAAGTCACCTTGGACGTTCTAGCCATAGCAAATGTCACACGAAGCACAGGCAAGCTGTCCCCACTGAGGCCCTGCCAAAACTGTAGACTCAAAAGCAGAGAAATAGTTATTACTGGTTTGAGCCTTTATGTTTAGATAATCAAGACCTCCAATTTTTTCTCGTAGGTATTTCTTTTCTTGTATTAATTAGAAAGTATTCTTTATATGTTATCTTTTATATAACCAGTGCTTTAGTGAGGACTCTCAACTCATCAAGGTATAAACCTAAATCCTTTTCCTAGTAACTGCTACCATTTATACTATGTGGAAGCCTCCTTTCCCACCAGCACAATATTTCAGCCTCATCATTACTTTTCAGCCACATTCTGTTTTTAGAACAGACTTGTAGCATTGTCTAAGATTTATCCCTGTGTTTTAAAACCTAAATCTCTTAGTTGGTTAAAAAAACTTTTAGATTGCTCTTCTGAATAGGTGAGACTTGCAGCACTAGGAGTTTAGTGTGTGTGGGAGGGTGTGAGACATATCTCATCTCACACACCGTGGGGTACTGGGCAGGCAGAAGTGATGAGCCTGGTGGACGCTGCCCTGCTCCCCTGCCTGTAAAGTGTTGAGGTTTAGTTCTTTTCTAAGTGATGTTTGACCTTGATGCCTGTGGGCTCCACAGGGCAAGATCATGGCTCTAACAGATCAAACAGGTGCTGATCTCCCTCTTGAGCTGCTTTGGAATGCACTGGGGTGGTGGTTCCTTACATGATTGGTTGCATCTTCCACTGATCCTCAGTTGGCACCTTTGCAGAGCATGTCTTTGAGTTGAGTGTCTCTTTGCCTCTTGATATAACTGCCAACAGCGAGACTGTAGCCCCAGATTTGAGTCCTTTGGAAACCTGAACTCAGGGCATGGCTGGGGAGTCCTAGCCTTCCTTCTTCTTGCCCTGCTGTGGCCCACCTTGCCATTGCTCCCAGTCCTCTCTTCTGCTACACTGTTAGTGCAAGGCAGATTATCAAGGTCAGTGGCAATATGACCAGGAAGCAATATGACCTTCTTGCAGGCATTGTCAGACTTAACTAATCACTGTCTTAGTGTTCGAGAGAGAGAGCACGAACAGTGGGATCATGGCAGGCAGAGGGAGAAGCAGACTCCCTACTGAGCAGGGAGCCCGATGTGGGACTCGATCCCAGGACCCTGGGATCATCGCCCATGCCTAAGGCAGATGTCTAACCAACTGAGCCACCGAGGTATCCCAGTAATGTCAGTTCTTTTAAAACTGCACCTCTCAGGAAGATCTGAAGAGAGTGACTAGTTCTGAAAGCTGGAAGTTTCTGATCTTGAATATGTGCTTCTTGGATCAGCTGGGCCTTTGTTTCCCTAACCGCATTCTTTCATATAATGAATTCTTTGTTATACATATTGCAAAGATCTGCTCCCAAACTATTGCTTGGCTTTTAATTTTGCTTATTGTGACTTTGGTCTTGCAAATATTTTATCTTTGAGGTCAATTGTATGTGTTAGATAAGAATTCCTTTCACACTCTAAAGTCGTAAAGTCATTTTCTTTATTTTCTCTAACAGTCATACAATTCTGATTTTTACATTTAGGTCTCTCACCAATTGAAATGTAAAAAATTTGTATATGATATGATAAAGAGATACAATTTATTTTATGTGGAAAGCCAATATTTCCAACATAATTTATTGAATAGTGTATCTGTTTCCCAGGAATCAAAAATACTAGTTTTGTCTTTCATCACATTTCCATATGTGCACCGCTCTGTTTCTGGCATCCTTATTCTGTTTCCTTAGTATATTGATCCTCTTTGAAGCAAAAGTAAACTGCTTTAAGTACTATGGCTTTATATATCCTAATATCTAGTAAAGCAAGTCTCCCATCCTTTCTCCCAGAGTAATTTTGATTATTTGGCCCTTTATGCCTGCATATGAATTTTAAAATTGACATATAAGTTCCTTGCAGATACTATACTGGGAGTTCGATTAGCAATGCACTGGATTTATAGACTAAGTTGGGTATGAACTAACTCTTTAATGTAAAAAATTAGGTAATTGCCTAGCAATCTAAATGTAGAGAAGTTTCCATTTGGCATATAATTTATCTTTCTTATTTTGCAGTGTTTGTATGTAAAACTTTATCTGTTGTCATGGTCAATACCTAACACAAAGCTTCTCTCAATAAATATTTGTGGAATCAATGACTAGACCATCTGTAGACATTTGTGCTAGACCGGAGCAGAAGGCACATGCTTAACTGACTGAGCCACCCAGGTGCCCCTTTTCTGTATAATTGAAACTCTGTACACTTTGATAATACTGTCCTGTTCCCCCTCCCACCAACCCCTGGCAGTCACCATTCTACTCTCTGCTTTTAAGAGTAACTATTTTAGATTCCTCATATAAGTGGTATGATGTAATATTTGTCCTTCTATGTCTGGCTTAGTTCACTGGTATAATGTCCTCTAGGTTCACCCATGTTGTTGCAAATGTCAGAATTTTCTTTCTTTTTTTTTTAAAGCTCAGTAATATCCCATTACATGTCTCTGTGATATTTATTCATCCATCCAGTGATAGGCATTGGATTGTTTCCACTCTTGCTTATTGTGAATAATGCTGAACATGGGGGTGCAGATATCTCTTTGAGATCTTGTTTTCATTTCCTTTGGATATGTACCTAGAAGTGATATTGCTGGATCATATGGTAGTTCCATTTTTTAATTTTTGGAAGAAACTCCATACTCTTTTTCATAATGGCTGCATCAGTTTACATGCCCGCCAGTAGTATGACAAGTTCCCTTTTCTTCATATCCTCATTAATATTTGTTCTCTTTCACCACCTTGGTTAAATTTATTCCTAAGTATCTTATTCTAGTGATGACATTGTAAATGGGATTGTTTTCTTTCTTTTTAAAAAAATTTTATTTTATTTTTTCAGTGTTCCAAGATTCATTGTTTATGCACCACACCCAGTGCTCCATGCAATACGTGCCCTCCACAATACCCACCACCATCCTCCATCCCCCTCCCCTCCAAAACCTTCAGGTTGTTTTCTTAATTTCTCCTTCTGATAGTTCGTTGTTAGTATATAGAAACACAACTGATTTTTGTATATTGACTTTTAGCCTACAGTTTTGCTGAGATCAGGGCTGCCATAACAAAGTACCAAAAACTGAGTGGCTTAGAGTGATAGAAATTTATTGTCTATAAGAACTCCTTTATTTTTTTGACAGGTAGTTAAGGTGACTTGAATTCAGTCTAATGAGACCATGTGATAGAGAAATAAAATGAGGCATTTCTTTGTTGATCATGTCCTTTGTTGATCTGATCAGGGAAATCAGTCTTTAAAAATTCCTTAAGGCATTTTCATTTAATTAAGGGATCAAATTAGAGACTGAAGAGGGCATATTTAACCTCAATAGCTCCTATGTTCTGTTACCTGCTTTAATTTGAATTTGGACGTGACTGGACACAGAAGGTCATTAGGTGCATGACTACACATTCTGATTTTGTGATTTCGTGTTGAAGCCTGATGCTTGAAAATAAATTCACTGTAAGCTTTGGATATGAGATTGTAGTGCATATGTATCCTTCCTTTCTGGTTACCCCTTACCTGAATCCTTTCTTCCTGTGTTTGGGGAATCCTCTCTGTCCCTGCTCTGGATCTTGTTAGGGGGCTGAGCTGTGTCCTACTACAGAAGCTGAAAGTGCCCAGTCCTTACTTTCCTAGCTTTCACTGCTATTCCCAGTAGGGGTCAGAGGACCTCTCTGACTGCAGTGCTGCAGGAGGACTAGAAGCTGCAGTGATAGTGGTGATGGCCAGTGTTTGCTCAGAGCTCTGCTGATGGTGCAAGGCTGTGTTTGGTGGCAGAATCAGTGGTGTCTTCCCCAGACCAACCGTGTGGCATCTTTGGGATGCTGCTCCTGCCTGCACAGCTTCAGCAGGGCTTTCATGCTGTACTACATATCTGGCTGGCCTTAAGCCTGGTTCTTCAGTCATTGTGGTGAGTCTGAGATAAGTTCATTTCCCTGCTTAAATCAGCCAATACTGACTGTCACAGTTTTCAACTAAGAAGTGTGACACATCCAGGAATTTTCAGTGTTTAACTGATCCACCTGTAATGAAATGTTAGATGGAGGGACCAAAATAAATTGCTCAGAGCTGGGTGTGTCATGAAGACTAGTCTTGTACTTCAGCTGCTTTGCTGGCTTTGACTTAGGCTCTTTGTGTCCTTTTCTAATTCTCATTTATTCATTCAACAAATATTTCTTGACTGCCTGTGTATGAGTTTCCTATGGCTGCTATAACAAATTACCTCAAACTTGGTCACTTAAAGAAACACAGACTTATTCTTATATTTCTAAAAGCCAGACGTTCAAAATCAGTTTCAGTGGGCTCAAGTCAACGTCTGGGAAGGGCTGGTCTCTTCTGGAGTCTCTAGGGGAGAATGTGTTTTCTTGTCTACTCTAGCTTCTAGAAGCTGCATCATCATTCCAACCTTTTGCTTGTGATGTCACATTGCTTTCTCCTCTTCTGTAGTCAGATCTCCCTCTGCCTTCCCTCTTACATGGATGTTGTAATTACATTTAAGCCCCACCCAGATAATCCAGGATAATCTTCCCATCTCAAGATTCTTAACTTAATCACATCTTCAAAGTGGCTTTTACCAATAAGGTAACATTCCCAGGTTTCATGTATGAGGACCTAGATGTCTTTGGGGGCTATTACTTGGCCTACTGCACTCTGCTAGGTACTATGCATTGGGAATACAAGGTGAGGAAGATAAAGATTCAATTTGCACTTCTGGTGTAGGTGGGGCAAACACATTTAAATAAAAATTACAGAAACAATTTTGCAAATTCACTTACGATAAGTGCTTGGAGGAGAAATACAAGATGGGAAGGGAGAATATAAAGGACTGATTGCCAGAGTCTAGGGAGGCCATGGAAAAGTTTGGTAAGAAACAATATTAGGTAACACTACATGTAGGCACTATATTCCGTGGGCTACATATATTCATAAATTTAATTGTCGCCTCTACCTATGAAGTAGGTCTTTTCTGATCTGTACATGAATAAACTACAACACGGATGTTGGAAGTAATCTGCTCAAGGATCTGTGGCTAACCAGCAGAGCAAGCAACATTTAAAGCGGTCCTTACATGGAGTGGATTTTGGTGGTTTTGCTGGCCTCCCATTATTGTGTTATGTCCTGATTTTCTTTGGCGGAATTTGTGCTCCCTCATTGGACTCTGCCTTTCCTGAGGAAGGGTTGGACACATGCTGCAGATAAAACAAAACAAAAAAACCCAAATAGCTGAGGATGATCCACCTTCCGGAGGAGTCTGTCAGTCCCTCCCATCTTTACCTCTTAGGCTTCCCGGCCTCTGTTCTTTTCCGGCTGTGTTTTTAAACTTTTTTTTTTTTTTTTTTGGTAGTCTTTGATTGTGTGAGCTACAGCCTGTCTTTCCAATACATTCATTTCCTACTTAAGTTTCTGCTGGTTTCTAATGATAGAGAACAAACTGAGGGTTGCTGGCAGGTAATGGGTGGGGATGGGCCAAATGAGTGATGGAGATTCAGGAGGGCACTTGTTACAATGAACACTGGGTGTTATATATAAGTATGAATAACTAAATTCTACTCCCAAAGCCAGTGTTACACTAGATGTTAACTAATTAGAATTAAATGAAATTTTGGAAAAAAAAAAGTTTCTGCTGGTTTCTGTTGCTTACACCTAAAGCACTCTTGGAACAGAAGGAATTAGCCAGGTGAGGATGGGAGAAGGCTTGCAATTGCAAGGCAGATGGAAGAGTGTGTAGCTGAGATGATGAGCTGCGTATAAACTTTCTGAGGAGCTGTGAGGAAGCCATGTGGCTGCAACTGAGTGAGGTGGAGGGTGGCATGAAATGAAGTTCAAAAGGTGGATGGGAGCCAGATGTATCTGAGCATAGAGCCTGGCATGGGGCCCAATCTCACCACCCTGAGATCATGACCTGAGCCAAAGTCAAGAGTCAGCCACTTAACCAGCTGAGCTACCCAGGCACCCCTGAGGCTTTACCTTAAGAGTAATACTTTATTGTTCATTCATTTGTTTGTTTGTTTGTTTTTAAGCAAGATAGTTATAACTAATGTATTTTGCCAGCTGGACTCAGTGGGGGTACAAGTAGAAAGCAACTGTATTCTTTTTTACCACTTTCTGTTAAACTTGCTCTATGGAGTCATTTTCCCCTGGATTCTGGATGAACTCTTGGCTAAGGAGCATTCCTTTTCTGGTCCCTCTAAGATATGAATAAACAATCCCTTTTAGGTTGTGAAGTGTCTAGTTCAGTCTCATATCAAACTCCACATTTTCATCCCATTATAAAGTTCTCTCTTAGCCAAGGCCTAAAGCAGGCTTTGAACCTGCTTCTGGAAAGATGTGGTCATCTGCTTGCCCACGTTGCTTTTCTCCCCCTTCTTGCCTACTGATTGGACTACCTCTGGCTCCTGCAGGATTGGAGGTAGGGGAGGGGCAAGGCTCTCCCTTTCCTGAGGGATTTCTTTAATGTTCCTGTAGTTTCCTCATTGTCAATAGTGCTTTTCTTGCTAGGCACTAATGATCTTCCTCATCCCTACTTTCCATCCCTAACTTCTGCCAGTTCACAGTTAGCCTTTCTCTGCTGGGCTCACCCTCCACCCAAGTGGTCATTATGGAGAAACACTTTGCAAGGCAACTCGGGATTGCGCAGCCTACAGGATTCAGGCTCTCTGTCTTACCAAACGAGAGGGCAGTTGTTTGCCAAAAGCCTCACCTACTCTTCAGTCTGCCTTTATGCTGGCCAGATTCTCATTTTCAGACTTTTTCAGGCATGCTTCAGTTAACTGCCTTTGTGTTCTCCCAGGTTCCAGGGGGCCAGTACCAAGCTCTTTAGATGTTTCTTCTGAAGCTACCTCATGCGTGGAAATACCCCAGGATCCATCAAGCTTTCCTTATTAATCCTGGATTGGCTGATCGAGCCTATTGGGCTGAGATTTGTAAACCTCACTCTGGAC
The DNA here is from genome assembly GCA_004024625.1 of Mellivora capensis. Taxonomy (NCBI): domain Eukaryota; kingdom Metazoa; phylum Chordata; class Mammalia; order Carnivora; family Mustelidae; genus Mellivora; species Mellivora capensis. Next base: position 2,942 of record PISX010020862.1, on the reverse strand, counting down.
AATCCTCTTTGCAAACCTAGGACTTATTCTATAATGTGGGTATAATTGGCGTCTGTTGTTCTGAACTCTGGAGCTTCAGTCCAACCTGAGACAATAGAAAAGTGCCATTTTAATATTCTCTTGTAAAGAGACGTGATCAGATGCCCAGTATTTGCATAATTTTAATGAATGTATGCTCCAGTCACATTACTTCCCCAGCGCCCATATAAAACAAAACACCAAATACTCTTATACTAAAAAATCAGAATATTTTGTAAATCTGACCAGATTTGGGTTTCTTTGGTCTAGACAGTATTATATTAGTCAAACATCTCTGTGCTCAGTATTCCACAGAAGTGTGGGACCCTTTCTTTTGGTTAAAAAAAAAAAAGACAATCAGCTGTCATACACTTGAATGTGGACCAAACATTTAAATATTCAGTAGAAATTTGGATGTATTGTATAAAGCGCTCAGCAAAGTGGAAAGCCCTCTGACCACTTTCAAAATAATCCAAGCAAACAGCAGTTAGGGACCTATTCTATTTTTTTCCATTTGTTCATAGCTCTCACCAGGATATAACGTGAGCTCCCATGCATATTGGGAGGGAAATGGACAGCACTTTGATTGTTCCTTACTTTGATATGTGACTGTCAGGGTTGCAAATAATGTGCCTGCAAAAGAAAATTGCCTCCTGGTGCACCTGAAGATGGAATTTTAAAAAATGTTTCTTCCTCCTTCCTTTTCTCTTTCCATTTACTCAGCATTACGTGACTCTGTTGTTAAGCACCCAAGGAGAAAAAGGAACTGTTTATGGTGGCTCCAGTGGGATAAGTCTGACCAAGAGGAAGGAGGCAACATAGCAAGGAAGTGTTTCCAACATTTATTTAGTATATATTTATTAACCACCTATTGGGCACAAAGAACATAAAACATAGTGACTGCTTGCTAAAAGCTTTTAATCTGGTTGTGAGGATAGGACGTACATGTACCATAAGTTAAATTCAAGGTTTGTAGTATTGAAAGCAGAGTCCTCCCATACTGTGAGCCTGAAAAAGGCAAAGCTACAGCTATGAAAGTGGTAGAAGCTACAGAGGGAGAGGTCTGGGTTAAATGTAAGGTTCTAACAGAGCTGACCAAAGATGGGTTGGACCACCTGATGTGAAGGTGAGTTTCTTGTCCTTCAAGATATTTCACCCAAACTGAATGAGCACTTAGCAGGAGCATTTGTGGGGCGCCTGGGTAGCTCAGTGGGTTAAAGCCTTTGCCTTCGGCTCGGGTCATGATCCCAGGGTCCTAGGATGGAGCCCCGAATCGGGCTCTCTGCTCTGCAGGGAGCCTGCTTCCTCCTCTCTCTCTGCCTGCCTCTCTGTCTACTTGTGATTTCTGTCTGTCAAATAAATAAATAAAATCTTAAAAAAAAAAAGGCAGGAGCATTTGTAGAGGGCATTATTGCATCTGAGGAGTGGTTATTCTACATGACCTTTAAAATACTCATATGACTTCATGATGCCTTGATTCTGTGAGTCCTGAAGACTGAGCATGCATGGGCTCATCAATGCTCAGGGAAGAATTTATAGGAACAGAAGAAGGGAGGGAGGAGGGAGGTCGAGTAAGAAGAAATACTACGAGATTAATGAAAGTTCTGGAGCTTTTGCTTGTCCATATTTTGCAAGGGGAACTACATTATTCCTAACCACATTTAAGAGAAGTTTACACAGGAGTTTAAGAAACAATAGCTTAATGAATGTCTCTTTGCTTTGGAAAATTCGGCATAATTGACCCATAAAGTCAAGCTTGAGGGATGATCTAGGGAGTTTGTCCAGTTCACTTAAACAAAATTTTGCTGAGTGTGTACAACGCTGCAGGCATCAGGCACTGGGAGAGCAGAGATGAAAAGAGACACGGTTTCTTCTCCTTTTTTTTTTTTTTTTTTTAGATTTTATTTATTTATTTGACAGAGATCACAAATAGGCAGAGAGGCAGGCAGAGAGAGAGAGAGGAGGAAGCAGGCTCCCTGCTGAGCAGAGAGCCCGATGTGGGGCTCCATCCCAGGACCCTGGGATCATGACCTGACCGGAAGGCAGAGGCTTTAACCCACTGAGCCACCCAGGCGCCCCACGGTTTCTGCTCTTGAATTGCTTATTGTTGAATAGGAGCTTTTAAAGAGCTCATCCTAAAATACTTCCTAATGAAGACCTACATTTAATTTCTCCAAAGTTTTATAGCCATTTTAATAATAGCTATATTTATAGCTATAATATATAACTATATATTTTTATATATAAATATATATAGCTTTATAAATATATAGCTATATATTTATAGCTATACTTCAGAGTGCAAGATACGATGTTAGTCTTTTTCTAGTTCTCATGACAACCCTTCAGTGTAGATGTTATCTTTGTTTTTCAAAAAGAAAATTGGAGCTGAGAGAGGCCAGGTATATTGCCCAGCCGTTAGTAAATGGCTAATTGAAAACTCAGTCACTAAATCGATTGAGTGTGTATCATGCTCTAGGTGCTGAATACACAGCATCTTAGGCAGTCTTCACACCACTGGAGAAGAGATGTCCTCCTGTCACCCCAATTTTATGGTCAAGAAAACAAAGACCAATAGAATTACATTGCCCAGAGTCCCATACTCAGTGTTATGGATTGGATGTTTGTATTCCTCTCAGATTTGAAATCCTATCCCCTAATGTGATGTATTAGTAACAGGTGGGGTCTTTGGGACGTGATTAAAGTCATGAGGGCTCCACCCGCATGGGGCTGGTGACCTTAAAAAGACACTCCAGAGAGCTCCCTTGACTTTTCTGCCCTGTAAGGATGCAACATGAAGGAAGATACCTAATGAACCAGGACCTCACCAGACGTGGATTCTGCTGGGGCCTCCATCTTGGACTTGCCAGCCTCCAGAACTGTGAGAAAGACATTTCAGCTGTTTACAGCAACCCCCCCCCCCC
>PISX010020861.1:0-34895 GCA_004024625.1 Mellivora capensis | reverse complement strand
TCCAGATAAGATTATATGAAGGAGCAAATAAAATACTAAAAGGGTGGCAAAGACCCTAGGAAAATGCCCTTTAAAGAAAAAATTGAATTAACTGCAAGACTAAAGAATCATGGGGAGAAAGACATGAATTCCACGCATTGCTTTCTCCTCCTCTGGAGTTCCGCTGCTCTCCTTGTTAAGTGAACTTGGTCTTGGCTGGTTTTCTTTTGATCTTCTGGGGGAGAGGCCTGTTGTAGTGATTCTCAAGTGTCTTTGCCCGAGGCAGAGCTGCACCGCCCTTACCAGGGGCCGGGCTGAGTAATCCGCTCGGTTTCGCTTTCGGGAGCTTTTGTTCCCTGAGCGCTTTCCGTAGAGTCCGGAGGATGGGAATGAAAATGGCAGCCTCCTAGTCTCCGGCCCGGAAGAGCTGAGATTCGGGGCTCCACTCCTCAGAGAAAAGCCCCGGCCCACTCACGTCTCCCTCGCCTCTGGCCGCGCTCCGAGCTCACCCAGCCTGCGACCGGTTCAAGGTAACCCCGAGCTGAGAGCTCCCTCCTCGGCTCTGTCTCTGTAGCCGGCTTCCCCGCTCCGATATCTGCTAGCTCTGCGACACTCAGACATCCTTCTATGACCCTGCGGGACCTGGGGCCACGCTGACCCCGCGTGGGCTTCACCCCCGTTTAGCCTCTGGAGCGGTGTCCCTCCGTGGAGCAGACTTTTAAAAGTCCCGATTTAGTGCTCCGTGGTTCCGCCGCTTGCCGGGAGCCGGCCCCTCCCCCGCGGTCTATCCTCCCGTCGCTTTCGATTCACTTCTCCGCCAGTCCTACCTTCCAGAAAGTGGCCGATTTTCTGTTTCCAGAATTGCTGTTCTTCCTCTCTTTGATCTCCCGTTGGATTTGTAGGTGTTCGCAATGGTTTGATAAGCTCTCTAGCTGATCTCCTGCTACCTGATGTCATCTCAGCTGCTACTTCTCCTCCATCTTGCTCCTCCCCCTGTCCATATTACTTTTTCTACCAGAGACTCTGCCACCATCCTGCCTTATGTCAGCTCCCATGTGCATGCCCACACAATGGCCTTCCCTCACTCTCGTGGCCTACTCATTTCCAACGGTCTCTCCTTCCTCCGTCCCCTTATACTATATCACCCTCAGAGTTGTGCTGAGGATGTATTTGCTGGCATCTGCAACCCATTTCTCCCCTGAGGGCAGAAGCTTTGTCTACCAGGTACACTGTTGTATTCCCAGGCCCTGGAGAAGTTTCTGGCCCAAGAATATTTGTCGAATGAATAAATGCACACAGAAATGCCACACACCCCTCCTTTAAATCCCCCCAAAATCTGTAACTATCTCCATCCCAGCAATTTCCATGATATGTCGCTTTAGCTACCTAACATCTTGCCAATTAGACAATGAACTGACAAGGCTAGGGCACGATCTTACTTATTTTTATCTCTTAGCACCTAACACAGGGACAGATACACAAGGGGTGTTTGTGACTTCTTGTAGAATCAAAATTATCTACTGGTAGCTCTTGATTCAACTTTATCTCTCAGAGATGATCAGTGGCTATAGGGCAGACTTCCTCAGGCTTTCCCTGAAGGTCAGAGTCAATACTCTGCAGGTCATCTGTGGGCTGTCGATGACCTCCTTCTCCATAGTGTGTCCCCATGCAAAGCCAGATAAAGCCAGACCTCGACAGAAAAGGATGGGACAAGCATACAGACAGGAGCTGCCTGCATTCTTCACACCTTTTCACCTCCTAGGTCAACCTTGCTGAGGCCCAGCTGTATACCTGAACTTGGAGTCTGAAAAGCACCTCTTGTCTTATAATAAACTCCCCTTTCTTGTTAAAACCAACTCCAGTGGACAGGGCTCTTTGCTCTGCTCTTTGCTACCTAGAGTCCTTACAAATGCAGGCCCTCGACAAGAAGATAGTCAAAGCAGGCCCTGCTCCCTGTGCTAGTCAAGGTCTCAAGTTTGCAAAATGCAACCCTTCTCAGGGCAACTTGAGCCTTAGAAAATGAAAAGCAGCTCCTCTGCAAAAACACTGGGTCAGGGCACTGAGGCACAACAGGTGCCTACCTTCTCCTCTGATTGCTTAACGCTGTGATCCTGGGCGAGGTCAGGTCTCCTGGGCCTTCAGGCACACTGATGTGAAAAACTCATGTATATCTTGGTTGATGCAGAAAGTAGCTTCTGAAAGACTGTATGTGAATCACATCTTTAAAAATTGAGTCCCATTTCCCCACTGACTCTGGCTATCTGCTCAGGATGCTTTCTGTTCCTTTCTGATTTATCTCCAATTGGCAGCAGCAAACTATAACCCCAGCTTCACATTTCTCTCCTTCCCAAGTGGCTCATCAATCAATCAACAAAATTTTCATTCAGAGCCCATTATGTGTGAGACATTGTTCATGATCTGTAAAGAGAATAGGGAATGTGCCGAATGCACTAGAGGAGCCCGCTATCTGTGAATCCTCTATAAAACCATGTGAATAGCCAACCTCTTATTTATCTCCCCTGTAAATTCAGATTTTCTTCTATCAGGTTTTCCCAAAGAAGTGCCCGTGTGTGCTGAGCAGCCTATCTAGGTTACCATAGAAATAGAGAGTCATAAAAGGATGTTTAGAAATGTAAGCGCTTCTATAAATCCTCAATAACAGAAATCGCAATTGTTTGGAGCCATAATTGAGACTATTCATGGTGTGTTCTGAGAAATAAGCACAAATAACTCACCAATCTGCAACTCCTGGCAAATAAAAACAAACTAGGGGAAAAGTTAACAGTGTTCTTTGAAAACAAGTCATGTCAGGCCAATATAATTTTCCTTTGGGCAAAAGACAGACTTCTCTTGCTGAAGGAAACCCAGGTCAACGACCAACCTCTCCATGGTCTGGACTTCTCCTGGGCCCTGTCTCGTTATCTGTGACATCCAAGAGACTTCACGACCTGTCTCAGCAGCTCCCCCACACAGCTTCAGAAGAAAATATCTAAATTCTTTGCTGTTACTCATAATCCACCTGTTCCCACAAAGGATTCCAAGGCACCTTACAAAAAATTGTGCAGGACCAAAACATCAGTATTGAAAAGGTGAAGCACTGGGGTAAAGAGCTTACTTGAGAATTTTTGTTTGTTTTCAAGTAACAGAAATTATTTCAAGCTAGCTTTATAAGAATTTAAAAAAAAAAAAAAAACTTAAGATTTGATCTGAGAGTGAGAAAGAGTGAGAAAGTTACCAGGTCCCTGGAAGGACAGTACCAGCAACAAGACTCTTTCTGGGTCCCAGGAAGTATCAGCTGCCCGTCCTTCAATAATATTTATCTTGGTGCATCTGCTTCTCTCTCCTTTCTCGGAAGACTGGCTCTCCTCCTGTCCAGCCATAAACTAACCTGCAGCTCCATAGCCTACTTATTAGGGCTCAAAACCACTTGGAGAGATACTGACTCTCCCTTGGTCCAACCCCAAATTCCCAGGAAGAGCTGATCCTATATGCAGCTTGTCAAAGATAGCTGCCACTTATCCAATCATTAATCAAGGCTGGGGTGGGTGTCTTTAGCTCAAGCTGCCATAACAAAATACACAGACTGGGTGGCTTAAACAACAGGAATTTGTTTTCTTATAGTTCTGGAGACTGGAAGTCCAAGATCCAGGTATCAGTGTGGTCAGTGCCTGGAAAGAGCTCTCCTTGGGCCGCAGACGGTCACTTTCTCATTGTGTCCTACATGGCTTTTCCTTGGTGCATGTAGGTAGAGACACAAGGAGGAAGAAAACTCTCCAGTGTCTGTTCTTATAAGAGCATTAATCCCATCATGAGGGCCCCAACATCATGACCTCATCTGAACCTAATTGCCTCTCAAAGTCCCCATGTCCAAATATCATCACACTGGGTGGAGTTAGGGTTCAACAGGAATTTGGGAGGAAAATAATTTAGTCCATAGTAGTGGATAACATTATTCAAAATAACAAGTTGGGGTCCCCAACCAGAGGTGAGGAGAAACAGCTAATTTGAGCTGGGCTGCAATTCCAAATGTATCCATTAGAAAAATTAAAGTAATGCAGACAAAAATTGAGTTAGTGCATGGAAACAGACAATAATGCCCCATTCACTTGCTAGAGAGCATAAATTTAGTTCTGAGCTTCCTAGCAGCCAAACTACAGCAAAAGCAGCTTCCTGCTGTGACTAATAATAATAAAGGAATTAAAAAAACACACGCTCACAAGTGAATCGCAGCTTTGTCCAGTAATGTGATCTGAGGGAAATTTCTCCTTTGAGTCCGCATTACAGAGATCCCTCCAGTGGATAGGTAACTGTCCTTGGCCCATCCTTACAAAATGCACAATTATAATCTTCCCTCTAGTCATCTCTTACAACATAAATAGGATCATCCATGCACGGAAGATATAGCAGTTATGAGATGAATTCTTTCTCACAAGCAAAGACCTATACACAGATGTTCATCCATGATAACATCCAGGTCAGAAAAACTCTGGGATCCAGGGTTGGGCATTGGGTTAAGTCAGAGCTGACTTATGAGGCTGTGAATGTCAGGGCCAGAATCAAAAACCAAGCCAACTGAGAAAAAGATGAGTAAGAAGTGATTGGCCAGAAAGGCAGAGGCCAGGTACCTAGATCCAGGATAAGAACTATAAGCCCAGGACCCAGCAAGCAGATTCTGGATGTTGAGAGGAAGCCATACATCAGGAAGCCTCTGATGTATGGGAATAAGCTGCTGGAAACTGCAACAGAGTGTGTGTAAGCCTGCATGCATTTGGAGAGAGGTAATGGAAGTCTCACAGTAGAAACTCTTCAACACCCAGCACTCAGCACTAAGGCAGTGTACTGGTATGACACAGGACTTTGAGCACATGGCTCAGGGATGGGTCTTTAGCCTATGGTAAGAGATAAGACTAATAAGACATAAGGTAGACCCCAGGACTATAGACACTGAACACTGGGAAAATCTTGCCCAAGGACTCAGACACTCAGGAATAAGAAAGACAAGCAGGCGCCTCTTACCCAGGTGCCTGGGCATGAACTAATGCCAATTACAGGGATGGTGCAGTGGGTTGAACGGTGGCCCCAAAAGAGAGATCCAGGTCCTAACCCTCAGTACCTGTGAATTTGATCTTTTTGGGAAAAGTTTTTACAGATAGAATTAAGACTCTCCAGATGAGATCATCCTGGATTTAAAGTGGGCCCTAAATCCAATGACTTGTGTTCTTACAAGAGAAAAGGGCAGGATATTTAACATCCCAGCAACACAGGAGTAGGCCATGTGATGGTGGATGCAGAGAGTGGAACTATACAGCTAGAATCCAAGAAAAGCCTTGGATTGTCAGCAGCCACTGGAAACTAGGAGAGAAGCATGAATGGGTACTCACTCAGAGCCTCCAGAAGGAACCACTCTTGTTGATACCTTAATCTTGGACTTCTGGCCTCCACAGCTCTGAGAGAACGCACTTCGGCTGTTTGAAGCCACCTGGTTTGTTGTACTATGTTATGGCAGTCCTATGAAGCCCATTCAGTTGTCAGTTGATTCATTTCCTGGGTCAACTCCATCAATTGGTAGTGACTGTCCAGATCACTCTGTTGAGGACTCTGAGGCCATTCAGACTCCACAGAAAATGTGTGATGATTGATTGGTGATGCCTTCTGTGGGCACAGAATGCACATGACAGTACATGAGTCATGTGATTACCCTACCAAACCCAATGTCAGCACAGTGCTTAGTACAAAAAGAGATCAATACCACATGATTTGTGCTCTCAAAAACATTATAGTCTAGCACCAGAACTCATTCAGATCAATACTAATGGTGATATTTACTTGACCTTCCTTCTGATTAAGGTTAAGATTAATCACAATAGCTTCAACAAATAGAGTTGTCAGGAACAAAGGGTCACAAAAATAACATGCATGGCAAGCAGAGCAAGCCAGACATTCTGCTTGATGTCAAATCAATGGTGGTCGAGGACAATTAAGACTTCATGTGTGGCCTTTGCTGTAAATAAATATAGTTGAGGTTTTTTAAGCCCTCAAAGGTAAAGTTGTCATTGAACATTGGAGTATCCTTGTATAATTATGAGCTAAGCCTATGCCATCTTCCAGGGTAACAGGAAAGTTTATCTCCCAATGGGTGAAAAACAGCCCTCTTGGATCCCTGGGTGTAGAGTTGAGTATAGCATCCTCTTCTGTAACCATATCACTGTGTTCATCCTGTATGAGTTATGACACTATACCTTCCTCTTTCATCTTTCACCCTTCAAGGTGGCACTGCCCCATCTTACCATCTCTCTGGACCCAGCACCTGAAATCTCCTTTTTATTTTTACTTATCTTCTGAGAAGCTCACTCTCAGAGCAGAAAACCAACACCCAACAGGAAAAATGGAAAAGATGCTGATGAGAGACATTATAGTCCCAATATACTCTCACACCTCTGAGTCTTTCCTCCTGCTCATTCTTCTGCCAAATATCTAATTTCCGCCACCACCCTTCACCATATGGCAAAATTACTCATTTTCCAACTTCCAGCCCAAATAAGCATCTCTTCTGGGACACTTTGATCACTTTCTCCAATAAGAAATAATTACTCACTCCTCTTCCCATCATGAAAATTGTTCTTCTACCTCAGAAATAACACAATGCATTGCACTGTAGGTCCGTGTCTTTGTACCTATGTCTTCTACTAAATAGGTAGTCCCTGGAAAATGTCTCATTTACTTGTCACAGCAGTTTCTAGCCATGCACCTGGCAAATAGAGAATGCTCAATAATGCTAAACCTCCAACAGTCAGTAGTTATTAAACAAATGTGTGAATAAATGTGTTAAGGATAAATATAATGATTTACTGATGCCCTCTAAAAGAAGGTTGAGAGCCATTTGTTACAAGCTTTTCTGGGTGAAACACCATAGAATCTAATCCTCCTCTTCCTTTGAGCCACTCTGATCTGCCAATCTGCCTGTCACTTGGCTCATTCAAGGAAGGCTGATCTATGTTATTTTGGTTTTTCACCCCAGGCTTTGCCATACACCTGGGTGATGGCAGCACCCACATGGATGACCCAATAGATAGATGACCTCTTTTTAGTCTCCTGACCTACTCATTGCCAGTGGTTTTCTTCTCCCTTCACCTCTTACTTCCAAACTTCTATTACCTGTAAATGTTCTACTCCTAGATTCACTAATGCAAGCCCACCCAGGTTATCCCACCTTGCTTATTCAACTACTCTCACAGTGACAGCTCTTGACCTCTCATTTCTCCCAGGTCATCAGCCTTCTCCTCTCTTTACTTACTGATTTTAATTTGGTCTCCATGACTCATGATTTGAATAACATCTTTGCCCATATCGTAAGCTCTGTGGCCCCTCTGCTGCCTTTTGTTTGCACCACTCAGATAAAACACAAGCCTGGGAAAACCCAACTGGGTGCCATTTCCTAGATTTTGTCAAAGCAGGAAAAGCCAACCAGACCCTCTCAGATTCTTCACTCTCAACCTGAAATGAGCCCACAACTCTGCCAAACAAACCTATCACATCATCTCCTCTGTCACTTTGCATAGTAATTTTTTTTACAAATTCACCTACCCTTCTCAGGCTTCTGTCCCTGCTACACACCAACATTCTTCTTCCTCAGCAGACGCTCTTGCCTCCTAATTTACAGTGAAAACAGATGCTATCAAACAGGAAACCCCCCACAACCAGACACATAGACATGGCTGCAAGGGCACCCATCTCATCCTCCTTCACTCCGACAACAGGAGAGGGGTTGACACAACTATTCCCCCATTTGATCTTTGCATCCCACTGCCATCTACCACCTTCTGAATCTTTTACTATTATTTATCCTTTTCCATTCCATATTCACAACCTTGTTCTAATTGGTTCTTCTCTGTTCTTAAGCATTCTTCCACCATCAGCACAGAGTCCTGCTGCCCATCTCCCTCCTCCCTTTATTGTCAAACTTGAAGAGTTGTCTTCACTCATCCCTGCCATTTTTTCCACTTCCCACACACCCCACAAACCACTCTAATCTGTATCCTATGCATTATTCCACTAAAATAGCACTTGCTAATATCCCACTGAAGTCCATGCAGCCATGTTCAGTGGACACTTTCTAGGCCTCATCTTCACAGGCCTTTCAATAGAATTAGACTCCATTGCCCCTTCTGCTTTTCTGAAATACTTGTCTTTGGGCTCTCATGACCTAACAACCTTCTAGCTCTATTTCTCCCTCTTTAGCCATACCATCTCCATCTTCTTTGTAGGTATGTCCCACTTGTCCTATCCACAAGGAGTAGGATCCATCCAAATCTAGCTCCAAGCATTCTTTCTCTTCCTAAGTAACACTGTCTTATCTGCCCTCAGCTTCAGTTACACCACAACAAAGATGACTCACACATATATAAAACCAGTCCAGAACCCTCTTCTCAGTTCCAGGTCTTTATGAAAAACTTCTTGGTTAACACCACCCTTTGAGCATTCCAAAAGCATCTCACACTCAAAGAATCTAAAATCAAATTTTGCTCTTCCTCTCCAGTCTCCCATTCTGATCTCTTCCAAGAATCATTATCTCAGTAAATAACACTACCAACCATTCTGTTGCTCAAGTCAGAATCATCGGTGTCATCCTGACACCTGCCTCTCCCTCACCCATCATATTAAATGTCTCACCATCATATTAAATGTCTCACCAATCTCCTTACAGTCCTTGAACCATACTTTCTTCTATATCCACCAACACCCTAATTCATTTCTCCCTTGGACTACTATAGTAGCCTTCTACACTGGAACTGCCCTAACTAGTCCCTCACACTGCAATCAGAGTGAACTCTCTAAATGCAAACCTCACGCCTGCCCATCCCTTCCAACCACCACCACGACCCCTCCAGCCCCAAGCTTATAGTAAAGCATCTATGTCCCTCTTCTGGGCTATTGCAGTACCCTACACTTCTGCCCAGCATTGGATCCATCCCATCTCACTTGTAATTGTTCACTCCATCACACATGCAGGCACAAACACATGCAACACAACAACTCGTGAGCTCCTCGAGGCACGAACCATGTCTTCTTCAATTCTGTAGCCATTCATTTTTCACAGCAGAAAATTCAGAAGATCTGTTTTCTCCTTAAACATCAATTTGCCCCACTTACTACCTAGTCAATACATGAGATGAAAGTTGACAGCATGTTGTCAAGCTGCTTGATCATTCCTAAATAGTGGCTAAATCTGCTCAGCTATGACATTGACCAATGAAATGAGGCAGGATTCATGCACAGTAGTGGTGGCTTGAAGAAGAGGTTGGAGAATATGTCTGGATGACTGTAAGAACCTGGGGCGGGGTTGGGGAGGAGCGGTGACCTTGCTGGATATCAGGGAAGGAGGCAGGAAAACAGGGTTGTTATTGTACTAATAGTAAATGCTTCCACCTGGATTCTCAGCTCAGCCTCCTCTCCTCTAATGACTTCTGTAAGCCCCTACTCAAAGCATGCAAACTTTTCCTTTGCAGCAGATGGAGGCAGTAATAAGCCCCAGTGGCGAGCTAAACACTGACAGGTGGCAGGGAAATGGGCTCCTTTGCCCATTAAAAATAAAACTCATCATAGAGACCTAACAAATGGATGGAACCCTTGCAGAGACAGGTCTCTTTCAATGAGGCATCAATCTTCCAAAGTGACTCCCAATATGACTTTACCACAGACGAGGACACAGAGAGGAAGTCTTTGTAGATGTGTCCAATGCTTCTGCCACTGAAGCATTTCCATGGAAATGCTTTAAGGTTCTGTCCAATAATTTCACCTAATCCCCAGCAGATGATGGACTTCAAGAAAACCAAAGGCCTGCAGAGGGTCCCCCCAGCCCTTGGTGGTCAATCTTCAGTTGGATCTGATAGTATCCTAAACTCACCTGTCTCCACACTTCCATGCTGTTTTCTAAGGGCCCTACAAGTATCTGCCCCCCTCCTCACATTAATCCATGAGTTTCTCAGGGAGCAGAACTATTATTCAACTCTACAATTCCCCAGTGTCCAGCAAAATGCCTGGTATTTAGTAAAAACTTTGACATAATGAAAAAGACAGCTTTAACAAGATCCCAGATTTGAACATTTCCATCCACATGGTCATAGGCAAGGCATCCAACCTCTGTGGATCCATTTCCCTTGTTTGTAAAACTGTGCACCTGCATTCAGAATAAATATATTCATCAAACTTAGTTTAGAGTGCCTAAAGCTCCTTGCATAACACCTGACACATACAAGGAGCTAATATTAATTGAACTGCATCGCTCCCAGGGCCTACTCCCTGTCCCACCCTACTTGAAATATTGGAAGAAAATAAGAATGCTTTAAGTCAGAGATCAACAAGGTATTTGATATTTCTGAAGGAAGAGAACCAATGCTTGTTGAACATCTACTATAGGCCAGGTTCTCTGCCAGGAGCATTTCTCGTCACAGCCCTAGAGGCTGGACATTAATATCCTACATTACAGAGGAATAAATTGAGGCTCAGAGAGGTTGTTGTGTCTTGCCCAAGATCAAACAGTTAGTTAAATACACAGTTGTAATATGACCCTTGATCTTTGTGACTATAGGGAATCCGTCCTTTTTTTTTTTTTAATATCACAAAAAGAAATGTGAACAAGAGTAAAGAAGTCACTAATCCCCAAGGCCAATGCCAGAGGAAGGGTGGATGGGAGAGGTCACCTGGCGTTAGACATGGAAAACATGCACAAGGAGTCCTGGAATAGAACAAGGGGTGCAACCATGCAGCTGACACTCCACTTCTCCTTGACATTTTGTAAAGTGTTTACAAAAGGAAAACAAGGGAGAGGGAAAAATTACCTATCTTCACCCACTGGAGTTGTATCTAAATCACATATGAACATTTAAGTCCACAGCCTAAAACCACTTCAAGAGCTCCCCACAACCAAAGTCCAAGCCCTTTGCAGTGGTATTTTACTCAGCGGGTCTCATCTCCTGACACTCCCTACCTCTCAATTTACACTTTAGCTACAGCAAGACTGCAGTTCTCCAAATACACTATACTAGAGTTTGCCATCCCTTCCACTCTCACTTCCTTTACCTAGTTAATCCTACCTATCCTGAACTGAGATTCAACTCAAACATCTCTTTCACCAGGAAGTCTTCCCTGACCAGTAAACTAAGCTTAACTCCCTTTTTAACCTCTGAATTTCTGTCTCTAGACCTACAATCACCATATTATTTTATTAATATCTACTTAGAGATTTATCTTCTGCATCTGAGTGTGACATCTTTGAGGATGAAAGTATATCTTTTATTATCATTATTATTATTTGACAGACAGAGAGCACAAGCAGGGGGCATGGCAGAGGGAGAAGGAGAAGCAGGCTCCCCACTGAGAGGGGAGCCCAATGCAGGGCTCAATCTCAGGACGCTGAGATCATGATCCGAGCCGAAAGCAGGTACTTAACCAACTGAGCCACCCAGGCACCCTGGATGAAAGTATATCTTAATTCATCTTTTTATCTTCATCATCTGCCTCCATGGCACACACATAGAACAAGCTAAAAAATATTTTTGAACAAAGAATCACCCGTGTGTTGCCATCAAGAGCTAAGGACCCCCAAGAAATGCACAAGAAGCAAAAAATAACATTGAAGCCAACAGGAATAGTATAAGCCCAAAACAGATGGAAAATGATTCCATGGTAATAAATGGATGGTACAAACATCATGTAGAAATACCAAATGTATCAAAGTGTGTAATGAATGGACGGTATCCAGGAAGACTGCAAGAAAGCACCCAGCATTCCTCAGCAAAGGTGCATCCTCATTTCTTATTGAACTGAACACCCTTTGTGAAATACCCCTTATCTTACCCAATAGTCTGGGATGTCTGCTATGAGCTTCCTTCCAGGGAAATCCTAGGCTGAGAAAAAAAGGAAATCATTACCAATTGATCAGTTGTCATGGAGACACGACTTATGGAAGGTGATGGTCATTGAACTATGAGGAGGGATATCAAGCGTTATAGGAAAGGAAGAAAAACAACCATTGACATTGGCATTTCTTAGCTAAGTCTTTTAAAGAAGAAATGAACTCAGAGGTCTTGGGGACCGAGCCCTCAGTCCTTACAATGGGTATGATAATAGCCAGCCAGCAGTGATGTTTTGAAGATTAAGTATGATCATCAGTATAACATGCCTAGTGTGTGGTACATCCAATAAACAGTAGCTACTACTAACTAGGCAGTTACTAGCCCATCAGTTCCTTTTATTTCTGGAAGCTGAAATCTCCTAGAAGTAATCTGTTGAATTTGGGTATGAGAAGACAAGTAAAAATTGTTCCACTCGTGTATTTGTTTTCTCTGAAGTGCCTTTTTTATTTAATCCCTGATATTATTCCAGTATATCCATTATAGCAAATACTCTTAAGAAGAAAGCCTGCATTCAGAAATAAATTGCACTCACAGATCATGCCTTAGAATGTGTATCATTAGTGTTTAACTGGAAAAACCAGGTAGAGAAGATAGATGATCCCATTGAAAAAAGCCAAATCGGATTTTGAAGAGACTTTGACTTGCCCCCTTTCTCTTTCTCTTCCCAGAAAAGGGAAAGCAAAAATTAAATGGCTATGCATATGATTTTTGTGCTTTGTAGCAACTCAAGAGAGCCTCATCACTCCTGAACTGGTCAGCTCTGTGGTCCCTTTTATCCATTACTGACAGTGGTTTAAGGAGAAAGACTGGGATGAAAACAAATCATCCTATTTGCATCAACTAATGTTAATATTTTTCTGCAGTCCCCCTCTCTACTTAGAACTGAAAAACAGCTTCCTATTTCCTTCAGACTAGAATCTTATTATTGATAAATTATTTATCTACTCCTCACTTTGCTCTGAAATGCAGCACTGCCAAGCTATTCTAGATGATCAAGGGATTCAGATAAAAGGACTACAAAGACAGAGAAACATCCAAAAATAGACGTTAAATCCATTTATCCTTGTTCCACCTGGCAAAGGAATTATGCTAGATGGTATGATTTTTACCTGTGCACAGGGCAAAATGGAGAAGTGAAGAAAACAACGGCTCAGCTGTTCCCAGCCTCACTCTCTATGGTCTCCACAGTGTACCTCTTTCCCTCCCCTCTAGTTCCCCCTGCTATGCAGGTAGGACACATGTTACAGAAAGCCAAAGGTTCAGCTAAGGCTCCTGATTTCCCTCACCCCATCAGTGGGCAAGATCAGGACAAAAATCTTAAGAAAAGTCAGGAACAGGAGACAGGCCAGCCCATAATGGGACATGGAGGGAAAAAACAGTATCAAAGTAGAAGCGGAGGATCCTGAGATTTCCCAGAGAGAGAACTGGAGTGCCATGACTTTTCTACACTGATCCCCACTACAAGATCTAGGCTGTGCAAGTAGGCTTGGCCACAAGGCTTAAATTTATCCTTAAAACTAAAGAACCCTATCCCTGATACCTCTCCACCATTGTTGCACTTGGACCCATCTTCATTGCTATAGCTTTACTGGACATTTTAGTCCAGTGGTTTCAGCACAAGTTGCAGAATCTATTCCTTTCCAAATTCCATACCAACAACCAAGGTGTATAATTATTTATTCCTTGTACTCATTACTTATTAAAAAATAAGAACAAAAATGATATATATACACATGTGCACCCACCTTTGAAACATCAAATATGCTTATACTGTTCAACCAACTGTGCATTTATTTGTGTTCCCAGAACTAGCCATAATTATACACAGTAATGCCTCAAACTTCAGGCCACTTTAAGTCTCTAGAATACAGCTACAGTTAGGAAGCAAAAGAACCTGTGGCCAAGACAATAAATTCTAGTACACACTGGCTGTTTGCCCACATGCATCTGGAAGTCTAAGGATCTAGTCCACTGTCTAAGAGACCAG
Source organism: Mellivora capensis (assembly GCA_004024625.1). NCBI lineage: Eukaryota > Metazoa > Chordata > Mammalia > Carnivora > Mustelidae > Mellivora > Mellivora capensis. Next base: position 21,014 of record PISX010020861.1, on the reverse strand, counting down.
GGGGCCTTGAAGGGGCCAGGGACAGCAAAACTCTCACTTCTTCAAAGCTCTGGATTAAGGTAAAAAGAAAACAGTAAGCCAAAGAAGAGGATGCACACATCACCAAATCAAAAGTTCACTCATCCAAAGACATACAAATGACCTATAGGTATACGAAAAATGCTCAATATCATCATCACAGAAAGCCAAAGGTCATCAGGGAAATTATCAAGGAAATACAAATTGAAATCACAATGAGATATCACCTCACACCTATTAGGTTGGCTATTATCAAGAAAAACATAAGATAACAAGTGTCATCAGTGAGGATGTAGAAAAATCAGGATCTTGTCCTTTTTAAACTTGTCTTTGTAAACTGTTAGTGGGAATATAAATTAGTACATCTACTATGGGAAACAGTATGGAGATTCCTCAAAAAGTTAAAAATAAAACTACCATATGATCCAGCAATCCTACTTCTGGGTATACATCCAAAAGAATTGAAATCAGGATCTCAGAGAGGTCTGTACACCCTCATGTCCATGGCAACAGGGCAAGAAGCAACAGGAGGTGACAAGCCACAGACCAGTGACCCTGCATGGCAGTTAGGAACTCATCAGGTTGTTCTTCAGGGCTGGGGTTTGAGGAAGACAGTTGCAGAAGACAGGGCTGGTTTCTTAGTCCACTTGGGCTAAACAAAAAAAAAAAAAAACATAGACTGGGTGGCTTATCAGCAATTGAAATGTATTTCTCACAGTTCTGGAAGCTGGGAAGTCAAGGCACTGGCAGACTGGGTGTCTTGTGGGATCCTCCTATTTCATTGATGGCTGTCTTCTCACTATGTTTTCAAATGACAGAAGGAGCAAAGTAGCTCTCTTTTATAAGGATACTAATCCCATCATGAATGCCCCACTCTGATGACTTTATCTAAACCTAATTACCTCCCACAGCTCCCATCTCCAAATATCATCACACCAAGGATTAGGCTCCCACCCATGAATTTTAGGGAATCACAAACTTTGAGTCTACAGAAACTGGAAGGCAGGAAATGCCAGATCACAATGGGCCTTGGAAGTCATGCTACCAAGACTGAGCTTTACCATGAGTCACATCTTCACTTGAGAATGTAATAAAAAGCCCCACACATAATTTTAAATTCTCCAGGAGCCACAGTACACAAGAGTAAAAAGACATAGATAAAAATTAATTTTAAGAACACATTTTCGGGGCCCTTGGGTGGCTCAGTGGGTTAAAGCCTCTGCCTTCAGCTCAGGTCATGATCCCAGGGTCCTGGGATGGAGCCCCACATCAGGCTCTCTGCTCGGCAGGGAGCCAGCTTCCCCCTCTCTCTCTCTGCCTGCCTCTCTGCCTACTTGTGATCTCTGTCAAATAAATAAATAAAATCTCAAAAAAAAAAAAGGAATACATTTTCTTTAGGAATGCCTGGGTGGCTCAGTTGATTAGGTGTCTGTCTGCTCCTCCCTCTACCTCTTCCACTCCCCATGCTTGTGCTTTCCCTCTTTCTCTCTCTTTCTTTATTGCTAACAAATAAATAAATAAAATCTTTCAAAAAAGAATACATTTTCTTTAATATATCCCAAATATTATCATCTTAACATGTGGTCAATATAAAAAATTATGACTGAGATCTTTTACTTTTTTTTTTTTAACCATACTAAGCATTTGAAATCTGGTGTGTATCCTATTTTTTTTCTTTTTTTTTCTTTTTTTTTTTTTTTTCTGAGCAGAGAGCCCAATGCGGGGTCCCAGGACCCTGAGATCATGACCTGAGCCAAAGGCAGCGGCTTAATCCACTAAGCCACCCGGGGCTCCTTCTGGTGTGTATCTTACACTCACAAAACATCTCAGTTGTGACCAGTTGTGCTGCACTTCAAGTGAGTAGCTAATAGCTACCATGTTGGGCAGTGCAATTTTAAAGCAAGAAAGACTATCCTCTGGAGACCTAGATTTAAGTGAGCACTTTTGGAGAAAGCCTCCACTGGATGGAAAAAGCACTAAAAATTCAGTATGGAGAAAGATGGACCAGCATATTTTACAGATAAGCCATATCTCACCTTCCTAGAACCTTAAGAATCTTTCTTTGATTTGCCTTCCACCTTACCTCAGTCAAGACAAAACGACATTCTCTCTGGGAAATAAAACAAAGTGGAAATAATACTGAAGGGCTCTCAAGAGAACTCTTTGGGTCTCTGTCTTTGTCCAACCTGAGACATCCACCAGCAGGGTAGGGGGTGTTGAGGCACAGGCTACTTGTAACCGCTAGAATCCTTGTGGACCCTGTCTTGTATTTAGTTTTCCCAAGATAGAGCCGGTGACCAGAGAGGGAGAAATACCATGAGAGCTCTTAACTCTAGGAAACAAACTGAGGGCTGAGGGAGGGGAGGGGGATAAGGGATGGGATAACTGGGTGATGGGCATTAAGGAGGGCACATGATGTAATAATGATCACTGGGTGTTATACACAACTGATAAATTATTGAACACTACATCTGAAACTAATGATGTACTATATGTTGGCTAATTGAATTTAAATCTAGAAAATATATAGAGAGAGAGAGCTGATGTCTCCAGAGAAGCACTCGGTGGGTCCCTGGAGCCATTTCTTCAAGGGAACAAAAATCTGTACATGACCCACCACCATGAGAACACTTCAACCTGCCCCTACCTCCCTGGGAACCGCATGGGAGCATATAGTACATAGTGGGCACACCATGCATTTAGGACACGTGTTGCTTTCCTTTGAATTACTAGAAGCACTCCATGAACACCTGGTTTCCAATAACCAAACTCTTAGTGAGGAGTTCCTCAAATCTCCCACCTCTGCTGCTAGAAAAACAGCCAGTCCAAAACCACCCTCCCATTGCTGAGCTTTCTGAGGCATTGATGGACTGCCTTTCCTCTTGGGCGGCAGAGATAAGGAAGGTGTGATTTAAGTAGAGACCAGGGAGCATGCTGACATTTTCTTCTTCATCCTCCTCCAAAAGCAGATCTATAGAACAAGCATTCTTATTGGGAGAGTAAGAATATTACGTGCTTTGATTCGGGACTTCCTGTATATTTTGCCAACACAGGTTAAAAAGGCAAAAAGGGGAAGAAAGGACAAAAAGACAGAAAAGCTGCTGATAAACACGTGAGTCACACACAGCTCTTTGAAAGACCCGATCTGGTCTGCAGAGATAAAGGCAAGGTACCCTCTTTGAAGGGGAGAGTGGTTTTGCCATGGGACAAGTTAGCCCCAATTAAGAAGGAACGCTAGGCAAGTTATTTGCCTCTAATAAAAACAAGAGAAAAAAGAAGAAGAAAACATTCCCAACCCCCACTGCATGCATGGCCCCTGCTCCACCCAACAACCCCCCACCCCCCACCCCCGCTGCTAACTCATTTCCTTGATGAACCCGACCAGACCATGGCTTTGAGTACCATCTACATATGAGGCATTCCCAGGACACCATTCCAGCCCCCAGCCCACCCTCACCACACTCCCTCTGTTGCTGGGTGTGTTTCCTTCTCATCCCAGTCACCCAGTCACTCTGGCTGAAAAACTCTCTCATCCCACATTCAATGCACCAGCAGATCTTGTGCGCTCAGAATACATCCAGGTTCTAACCATTCTTGTCTCCTTCCCTGCTACCATCCTCATCAAGCTCCACCTCTCACCGGACTCCACAGACTTTCCCAATGGTCTCCTCACTCCTGGTCTTGTCCTCTACAATCACTACCCCCATAGCAGTGAGACTAAGCCCTGAAAACCTGAAGCAGATTATGTCCCTCCTCCATTCAATAGCCACTGGCTCCCCAGCTCCAGTAGAATAGTATCTAAACTCTCGCCACATCCTGCAGAGCCCCCAGCAGCTCCCAAAGAGCAACAACTAGAGTGACCTCCTTGCTGGTTGCTTAAGAATGCTATCTCATTCCCACCTCAGGGCCTTTGCACTGCAGTGCCTTCTGACTAGTTCTATCACAGACCTTTACGTGACCATCTCCCTCACTTCATTCAGTGCTCAACCCCAAAGTCACCTCCTCAAAGGGCCTTCCTACACCACCTCTTCCAAAATTGCACTTCCACCATACCTTATTCCCTTACTCTTTTTTTTATTATTCCTAGCATTTACAACTATCTGATTTTATATTATATTTCATTTGCTTACTTATTTATCATCTATCTGTCTTCACCAGGATGTGAAATCTGGGAGGGTAAGGACTTGTCTTAATCTATTATTGTATCCCCAGTGCCAAGAAGAACACTGAACACATAGGCAATCAATAAACATTTGTTAAACAATTGAATGAACTTGTCAGATTGAATCATGAGCAATTCTCTTGAAGTTACTGGTTTTAGGAAACACCCTCCCTTCTGTCAAAGGTAAATATAAGCTGAATGAATGAATGAATGAATGGGACAGATAGCCAGAAGAAGACTATGTAATGCACATACAAATAAAAGTAGGGCCAATGTATTCTGGCTGTCAGCAACCTTATCCCCCAAATCTGTAGTCTTCCATGGAATGGGTTAAAAGCCTTGGTTCATCCCACTGGCAAATTAGGCTACTGTTGTGGGGTGAAGATGAGGACACCCTAGAAATAAGGCCAGTGGGTTGATCCACAAGTAAGAGGCTTTAGCATTGGAGTTCAGGAGACGTGTCACATCATTACTTCTGCTGTAAATGCAGCTCGCTTTGATCTCAGACCTGCCTACTTTTGCTTACATTTTTGCTGTCAGCCTACCCCAAAGTCTTGAAAAGATGCGGCAAAATGGCTCTGTATTTCCTTTTGAGAGGTTTTTTTTTGGGGGGGGGAGCTTTTGTGGTTTTTTTTTTTTTAAGAAGAGAGTGTGCATATGCGCACAAGTGAGGCAGGGTGGGGGGCAGAGCGTGAGAGAGAGAATCCCAAGCAGGCTCCATATTGTGGAGCCCAACATGGGGCTCAATCTCATGACCCTGAGATCATGACCTGAGCTGAAATCAAGAGGCAGACACCTAACAGACTAGGTGCCTACCCCTTTTGAAAGTTTTAAATAGGAAACATGTCCAGTGCTACCTAGCCCAAGCTCAAAGACTTCATCCCTAAACATCAGCATATAATAATATTTTTTTCCTACCCAACAAGCCTATAATTTCAAGAAAAACTGTCATGGAATCACTGAGAAAGAAGGTGCATTCATTGGGTGGCTGGGTGGCTCAGTTCATTAAGCCACTGCCTTCGACTCAGGTCATGATCCCAGAGTACCAGGATCAAGTCCTGCATTGGGCTTCCAGCTCCATGGGGAGTCTGCTTCTCTCTCTGACTTTCTCCCCTTTCACGCTCTCTCTCGCTCAAATAAATAAATAAAATCTTAAAAAACAAAAAAGAAGGTGCATTCATATTCATTAAGTCCAGCTTCTCCCATTTCACAGATGAGAAAACTGAGGCACAAGGGAATGATTGACTTGCTTCATTGCTTATCAAGAGCAAATTTGACATGATAACCATGTTTCACACCTTCCACCCAAAACGTACTTGACTGCCAACTGCTTATTGCCTCAGGACTTGTCCAGGGAAAGCTCCCCTACCCTAAATGGGGATAACTTGCAAGTTCATCATCTCAAATTAAATATTCCCACACCACCTAGAACTGAAGTTCATTTCGCCAAAATGTGATACCTCCAGCTCACTCCTTTCACAAAGCAGGCAACTCCTTGAACAAGGCCCACTACTGGAGTTGTGTGGTATGTCAGCTCTGATTCCCCAGAACTTTTATCTATTGGCCCCCAAGTGTGCCATCCTGGAGACAGATGCCAAGTGGTTAAAAATACGTGCTTCCAATCCTGCACTTGTACCAACATGGATGGACCTTGAAGGCATTATGCCAAGTCAAAGAAGTCAGACGTGAAAAGGCAAATACTGCATGATCTCACTTACATGTTACGTGTGGAATCAAAAAAAAACCACTTATTAAAAGAGAGATCAGATTTGTGGCTACCATAGATGGGGCAGGGGAGGCAGAATTGGAGGAAGGGGGCTAAAGGTACAAACTTCCAATTATAAGATAAATAAGTCCTAGAACTGCAATGTACAAGACAGTGACTATAGCTAACTGTACTCCATGAGATACAAGAAGATTGGTAAGAAGGCTCTCATCATAAAGAAAAATGTTCCTTTTTGTTTTCTTTTCTTTTTATATCTTTTGCATCTATGTGACAAGAGGGATGTTAACTGAATCCAACGTAGTAATTATTTCACAATATATATAAATCACATCATCATGCTGGATGCCTTAAACTTATACAGTGATGTATGTCGATTGTTCTCAATAAAACTGTGGGAAAAGATACGTGCTTCCATAGTCAACGCACGTGCTTCCACTCCTGGCTCCTCTTCTTACGACTCGTCGTGTGAACTGATGCCATGTTTTTGACTTGCCTGCAAGACACAGAACATGCTAAATGATATGACCCTTTTATGTAGATAAAAAGTATGGAAATAGACACACCTTGTTTCACTGATTCAGAGATGCACATGTGACATGTCTGTGTTCAAAAAAGCCTGCCTCTTAGAATCCAGAACCTGTCGCCATCACCACCAGCCAGGTGACAGCCGCAAGGTTGGGGTGAAGAATGCCCACTGACACTTTGAGGAAACGCCAAGAAATGGCCAGCGCTAAAGCATCTTATGTTTTACAAAATATAATAAATCTGGTAAGTGTGTATAAATTCTTTCTGGAAAGAATCAAAGACACATTTAGAAGCAGTTACCTCCAGGGAGAGAAACAGAAAATGGGAAATGAGGCTTTCACTTTCCATTATCTCCTACCCTACACGGTTTGACTCTCTCAACCTGTGAAATGTATTCAATAATAAATGAGCCATTTGGGGCTTATTTTCTCCTTTGTACTTCTTTTACTTTAAAAAGGCTTAATTGATCTAATTTTTTTAAAATAAAGAATAAGTGAAGTAAATAAATAAGGGTATCATCTTAATTCGTGAACTTTCCTCCCCTTTCTCAGCTTCTTTGCATTTGAGAAACTGGGAAAAGTTTCTAAAGATCTAAAGAGACACAGAAAAGCATTCCAGTACAGTGCAAGGGGCATGGGCCGGAGATGAGGGATGGGGATGGACAGCACCCCAAATTAACAAAACTTCAGGGAGGCAATTACCTTCATGCATTTCTGCAGCTGCCAAATTCTGTACTACCATTTTGGAAAGCCATTTGTCAAAACATAAAAATTAAATATTCATGCCTCTGACCCATAGATTCAACTACAGTGTTTTTATTGTAAAGCAAGTTTCTACAATACTTTCAAAATGCCAGGCATTAAAATATTCACACTAATTTCTTTTAATAGCAAAAATAACTGGCAATATCTCAAATTTACATCAACTGGTTAATGGTTCTGTAAAATATGATACATCCAGTGAATAGGAATTAATCCATAATAACATTCTTAAAAACCTTATAAGAATATAATAACCAGGGGCGCCTGGGTGGCTCAGTGGTTTAAGCCTCTGCCTTCGGCTCAGGTCATGATCCCAGGGTCCTGGGATCGAGCCCCGCATCGGGCTCTCTGCTTTTCAGGGAGCCTGCTTCCTCCTCTCTTTCTCTCTCTCTGCCTGCCTCTCTGCCTACTTGTGATCTGTCAAATAAATAAATAAAATCTAAAAATATATATATATATAATAACCAGGGGCGCCTGGGTGGCTCAGTGGTTTAAGCCTCTGCCTTCGGCTCAGGTCATGATCTCAGGGTCCTGGGATCGAGTCCCACATCGGGCTCTCTGCTCAGCAGGGAGCCTGCTTCCCACCCCCCCCATCTCTCTCTGCCTGCCTCTCTGCCTACTTGTGGTCTCTCTCTCTCTGTCAAAAAAATAAATAAAATCTTTTAAAAAAAAAGAATATAATAACCAGATTACATTTTACAAAGCAAGAAATAAAATTGCGATTGGATCAAAGAAGCAACATCTTTTTTGTGCAGAAAATTTAGAATGTTGAAGAAACAGGCAAATAAGTTCCAACAGAAAATATATATGGAATAAGGAAGACAGATCCTAAGTCTAGCATTTAATCATTTATTCAACCTTTGTGGTTTATGTACTTTCTTTGTGCTTCATACTGTGCTCTGAACCGAGGTACAATGGTGAAGAAAACACCCATGATTCTTGTCTCAAAGAAGCACCAGACCTAGTAACATACAGATAATCCATTTCCCTAAGGAAGTTAGCAGAACAAAGCAATCAAAGTAAAATTAAGAGAGAGTAGAATAAAGATAAGTCAACTCAAAATGCTAGCAGAATAGCATCCAAATAAACCCCAAAGAGGGGTGCCTGGGTTGTTCAGTCGTTAAGCGTCTGCCTTCAGCTCAGGTCATGATACCAGGATCCTGGGATCAAGTCCTGCATTGGGCTCTCTGCTCATCAGGAAGCCTGCCTCTCCCTCTCCCACACCCCCTGCTTGTATCCCTCTCTCACTGTCTCTCTCTCTGTGTCTGTCAAATAAATAAATAAATAAATAAAATCTTTAAAACAAAAAACAAATAAACCCTAAAGAAAAAGGAAGGAATTATTAAATGCAAACCTGGAAGTAGGATTAGGATTCAAATCCTAAAAAGCAGAATCAATAAAAAGAACTTGTTTGTGAAAACACCGATAATATAGACTAATATCTCACAATGCTAATCAATAAAAGAGAGGAAAACATAAATCCAAAATGTTGAGAATGGAGGACTTCTGGTTCCCAGTCCCACAGGTAAGGAGCTTGGAAGTTGCCCTTTCCATCCTTGCAGCACAAACAGGGCTAAACAAATTGCAAACCAACAATTCTTAACTCTGTCAGGGGACTGGCATCACTGGGCAAGCCGCAGCCCCATGACAGGTGCAAACTGGGAATCACAAGTTACCAGACCAGACGCCCAGGAGCAGAAACCTCCATGGGAATGAGCACTGGGCAGGAGAACAGACCGTAACTGAAAAAATACTAGAGGCTCTAAGTGAACATACCTGAGAGTCTGCAACTCCAGAGGGTCTAGTCGTAGGAGGACATCTCCTCACTTTTGGGAGCTCTCCCTCCAGTGAAGACCAGAGGGAAATCCCCTTGCAACACAGGGAGGGAGCAAGGAATCATTTTGAAATAATCCCAGAGAATCTGTTCTTCTTACCAAAATGGTAACAATGGGAAAGGGCTTACAACCACAGGCAGGAGGTGTTTGTTTATTATAAAAGAAAACTATGAACAACTCCATGATAATGAATTTTTAAATCTCAGAGAAATGGGTGATTTTCAAAGACACAAAATGACCAGGACTGATAAAATAAGAAGAAAGATTGAATGGAGCAAAGCAAGGGCGTGAGGAAACGAGCTTTCTCCTGTGCTTCTGTAAGAAAAAACCTGATGTTGCTCTGAAACGCAATTTGGAAGTTCATATCAAATACCTCTCAGACCTGCAAGCACAGTGACCTATAAATTACCCTTATGCAAATTTCTTCTAACAAAATAATAAATAAGAGTGCCAAAGTGTATTCTTCCATACTCGTTGGTATTTAGCAAAGCGCGACGTGTAATAGCAAAAACTGGGAACGGCTTACATGTCTAATAACAATTTTTTAATTTTATTTATTTATTTGACAGAGAGAGAACAAAATCAGGGGGAGCAGCAGAGGCAGCAGAAACTGGTTCCCCATTATGCAGGGAGCCCCATGTGGGGCTCAAGCCCAGGACCTGGGATCATCACCTGAGCCAAAGGCAGATGCTTAACCAACTGAGCCACCCAGGCACCCCTCTAAAAACAAGTTTGATAAGCAAAGTTCAGTACAATCTATGCAATGGGCTGCTACTCAGTCATTAAAAATGATGCTGTGGGTATTTCTTGTTCCCAAAAGATGTTCGTGATATATTAATAAATGACAAAAAGCAAGTTGCCAAACAAGACAAATAGCGTGATCTCATTGTTTTTATTTATTTAGAGAGAGAAAAGCATTTTGGAAGACTACATGCCAAGTTGCTAATAGTACTTAGCTCTGGGGATTTGAATCGTGACTGACTTGTCAGTTTCTTCTTCATACAGAATATTTGTTTATATTTGCATATTTATTACAACAAGTATAAAATATACACACATAGAAAACCCAACCAGTAAAAATATTAAATACTGTCACTGTCTCGGGTGCTGAAAATATGAGCTAACCCTTTTTAGTCTTATTCCTATAGTCCAGCAGATTAGAAAATCTTCAGTGACAATTTCATTGATAAATAAACTTGCAAATGATAAGGTTCCTAGGTTGCAATGTTAACTCTGCCTCTAACAATGTAAACCCAGCAGTGACTTCCCTCCTCTGATCTTACCTCCTTGTCTTCAAATCAAAAGAGCCGGAGGAAGCCTTCCAGAGGCTTAGCTCTAACACCTACTTGGTTACAATCTCTTCAAACCTCCAGCTCGGTTATGCAGAGAACATCTACTGCCATTGCAGTCTTGATCCACAGTCCATTTAGAAACAGATTTTGAGGAAGAAGAAGAAAAAAACAAGTAATATTCATTTGTTTCATTACAACAATTTAATAAGAACAGCCATCCAAAAAATGGAAAATGTCAAGTGGGCCATTAAAGGCCTCCAGCAGGAACGGGTGCATGTAGGCACAAAATATTAAATGGAAGCAACTGCCAGAAGGGAATACAGAGGGGTGTACATCCTGTACCAGTTCAAACACCAGTTCTGTCTTAAGAGATGATCAGCCAGGAGGTTAGAGACCCGCAGCAGCCCTGTGGAGCTCCAGAGGGTTCACCTGTGCTGAGAGGAAACTTGGCTGGTCTCCCTCCAGCAGCAGATGACATAGTCATGCTACCCATTCAGCATTGGGTTACTGCATGTTTTTCCTGGCCAGGTTCTGTGCCAGGGCCTGGGATCTAGAAGGGATGAGGCGCAGACCATGTTCTCACAGACTCACAGATCCATGAAGAGAGGAAACGAAAAGGTCTAATTTCCATATTGCAAAGAAAGGCTTTAAAGAGGTGTGACAAGAGCAACTTCCTGGGCCCTGACAGGTAGGGTGAGTATTAGCCAGATGTATTAGGAACTTAACAAAGGCCCAGAGAATCAGCATGTGATATACAGGGAGTCTGCAGAGCCCAATGTGGTGGGAAGGAGGCAGGGTTTGGGCTCTGAAGGTATACACGGGCCAGAACAAGTTTTAAGCCGGGCAGTTATATGCTCAGATTTCATTTGAAACTCAGGAAACAGCCCCTCCATCAGCTGGAAATCTAGGGACCAAGAAAATACATCCAGGGACATGCTCTTGACCCCTCTCCATATCACTGCACACCCATTGTAACCCATCCCCAGGTGCCTTGTCTATGGCAGAATGGCCTTTCCACAGCTGAAATCAGAGAGTCCTGGAACAAACCACTGGTAGTGGAGGGAATGAGGATGTCACCCTAGGTTGACACCTCTGACGTGCCCTTGGCCTACTCCTGGCCCCACAGTAGAGAAATGCAAAAGAGCAGAAAGTTTGGTCTACATGTTTCCAATTCTCCTCAGTTAGCTCTAATTTGTGACTTCGTTCAAGGCCTCTGCTTCCATTTAAATTAAATCTGTAAAATAATTATTATTATTATTATTATTATTATCTGGTAATTTTCTAGTGGAGGAAAAAAATCAAAGCAAAGCATGTTCGCCCTGAGCCCTAATGCCATTTGCTGACCCTCACAGTCCAGGACTGGGGTCAGTGCCTGCCCGAGCATTGAGCAGGGCACTGCTCAAGGTCAAGGACAGAGGGGCAGAGCCCTCTTAGCAACTAGGATGCTTTAGCCTGCATGAGAACATCTCCCCTGGACGTCAGGAAGCCTGTGAAGGAGACTCAGAGACAGGGAATGGGGTTGGGATGGAATAGGCAACAAAAAAGACTGAGATGTCACCAAGCCAACTGCAGCAAGAGTATAGGGGATGAAGGCTGCACATTTCTTGATCACCGTTAAATGCTGTGTTCTTTCATGGATTCCCATCAAGAAGCAGGGAGGCCTAGTTTCGTGCACACAACCAGCTTCACCATATTTTAAAGAAACCAAGAGACCATCCTCTGGTGTGGATTCCTGCCAGCCATTAACTTTCCTTGATATTGAATTCCAGTAGAAGATAGATGCTTCCTGGTGCAGTAAGGCATCTATAAGCCCCAAGCAGGTTTTGCTGGTCCAAGCAGGAAGAGCTGTAGTGACAGTATCAGAAAGGTACTCAACCTCTCTAGGTTTCTTCTGCCATGAGGGAAGGTCCTCTTCTGCAAATGAGGGAGACTAGCAACACTTTCCTTTATTGATATAAGGACTGAGAGATACACCTGGTGCTGCTCTTTCCTCCACATCCTACCTTCACAGAGGTGATGGCTGGAGCAGCAGCAGCCCTACTACCATGAGGGAAAGACCAAGACAAACACATATCTGTCCAGACATATCAGAGCCACTGAATCAAGACCAGCAAGAAGCTGGGTCCAGGTATCTTGTTAAATGAAAAAAAACTACACACTGTTGCCTTAAACCATAGTGACTCAGGTTTTCTGTTACTTCACCCAAATTCAGTGCTATCTGAGGGAAGTTTGCTAGGATAATTCAATAAGATAGCATATGGACATTGCATAGAACAGAAATCTAGAAAGCAGCAGGAGCTCATTATTATTAGTTCTTTCTCTTACCAGTCTCTTCTTTGAAAATAAAACCTCTCCTGGAGTTGAAGTTCCATCAGAGGAAGTAAAACTCAATGTTGAGTTTGCAGTATAGACTCAAAGTGTCAGAGCAGGAGGATAGTGAGGACCATGTGTCACACCCTCATCTTATACCTAAGGACGCAGATGCCCAGAGAGGAAAACCAACTCGCCCAAGATCACCCAGGACATGAGCCGCAGAAATAACAGCTATCTCCCAGGGTCCTGAGAACCATCTACTGACCCTCTGATGGGGAGATCAGACGCAGAACTTAGCAGATCTCCTGCCTTGGAGGGGTGCTTCCAGGCCCAGAATCTCTCTCCTGCCCAGCTCTCCCCTTCCCTTACTGGCATTTCCCAGTGTGGGCCTCCCAATATTCCCTTTTTTTTAAGTTTTTTTTTAAGATTTTATTTATTTAGTTGACAGACAGAGATCACAAGTAGGCAGAGAAGCAAGCAGAGAGAGAGGAGGAAGCAGGCTCCCTGCCGACCAGAGAGCCCAATGAGGGGCTTGATCCCAGCACTCTGGGATCATCACCCGAGCTGAAGGCAGAGGCTTTAACCCTCTGAGCCACCCAGGTGCCCCCAGTATTCCCTTTAACCTGCTTCAGATTCTCCCTGTTCTATCCCACATGTGGACCACAGGTACATTTCATCCACCACCACCACCACTTCCACTGGTGCCTACAAAGCTTCAGCAACACCAATGCCATGCAGGCCCATCTCCTCAGAGGCCATGCACAGCCCTAAGCAATCAGACTCCAGCCAGATCACTCCACCTCCACAGCAGGCTCTATTCACATCAGTCCGATGTACCCTCCCTGCCGAGAGAAGCTGGGTTGTGCTTATTCCACCAAGGTACTTGCACTTTCCTCACCCTATTGAAAAGTGACCAACCAGTTCTTCCTCCTCTCAACTCCAGAACTTATTTTTGGCCCTAGCCAGGATGGCACTTAGCATATACGCTTCAGGCTTCCAGTTAACTCTTTGGTCACCAAATGTCCAATCCCTTTACCTAGACTGTCAAACTCCTTGCAAACAAAAACTGTGTCTATATCTTGGGTAGGGGCACAGGGGAGAATCTTGTAAGCAGTAGTAACAACCAGCCAGCAGCACCAGCAGCAAACAATGTAGGACTCCAAGTCAGTGCCACTAATGTGTTCCCAGAACTTGCTACTTGCCAGGGTGTTAGCCAGGATCCCAGCAAGGAACACAGAGAGCTGACTGGAATCTTCAAAAGAACTCAAAGAATCAATTGCGTATACAGCGTGAAGGAACCAGAAAGGATGGTGAAGTGCCCAAGGATAGCAAGAGCCTAGACTGAGGGGAATGCGAGGAGGCAGCAAGACCTTGAACCATGGAAAATGACCCAGCCAAAGGAGCTATAGCTTCAGGTGCAGCTGAAGAAAACCCATCAGTGCAAAACTCCACCAAAGCAGGAAAGAAGCAGGGGAAGAAATACCCCTACCTCTCTCTCCTCCCACCTCTCGCCTCCTGCTGATGCCTCCCAATGGCCAAACTCAATGAGTAGCCAGAAGGCAAAGAAATCTGAATGATGGAGTCTATAGGGCTTAACCCTGACCTTACCTCCCCAGGACACAGAACAAAGTAGAAAAAGGTCCAGAACAGGGGCACGTTAGTGGCTCAGTGGGTTAAGCCTCTGCCTTCGGCTCAGGCCATGATCTCAGGGTCCTGGGATCAAGCCCTGCATTGGGCTCTCTGCTCAACAGGGAGCCTGCTTTGCCCTCTCTCTCTCTCTCTCTGCCTGCCTCTCTGCCTACTTGTGATCTCTGTCTGTCAAATACATAAATAAAATCTTTATAAAAAAAATTTTTTTAAGAGAAAAAGGTCCAGAACCTACGGCGGGAGATGGGGTGGAGACAATTGGCCTGCATCATCTTTTTTTTTTTTTAACACATAATGTATTATTTGCTTCAGGGGTACAGGTCTGTGAATCATCAGGCTTACACAATTCACAGCACTCACCATAGCACATACCCTCCCCAATGTCCATCACCCAGCCACCCTATCCCTCCCCACCCATCCCCAGCAACCGTCAGTTTGTTTCCTGAGATTAAGTGTCTCTTATGGTTTGTCTCCCTCCTCAGTCCCATCTTGTTTCATTTTTTCCCTCCCTTACCCCCATGACCCCCCACCCTGTCTCTCAAATCTCTTTTAAGTCATCATAATAATCCCATGAAGAAAAGATTTTGATCCTCATTTACAAGTGAAGAAACTGAGTCACAGGGAGACTTCTTAACTTGCCAAAGTCCCAGAGTTTAAAAGTGACTGAGCCAGGGTCTGAATGCAGATAAATACCAGATCCTCTGAAACACAGCTTATGAAATAAACAAAGGAATGGTCAAATGTAATTAATTAATGGTTATGCCTCTTCTGCACAAGTCCTTGTACTGATAAAGCCTAGAGAATATTCATAGTCCCATAATCCCCGTCCTGGTGAATTTTTCTTCTGACCCCCCCATATTCACCTTAGTTGAATGTACAACCATAATTCAGAACAGTGGTTCTCAAACATTTTGTTCTCAGTACTTCTTTACTCTCAAAATTTAGTGAGAATCTCAGAAGAGCTTTTGTTTATCTAAGTTATATTTGTCAACATTTGCCAAATCAGAAATTCAAACTGAGAAATTTTTAAAACACAATGTGCCCAGCATATAGAAAGATGATGTCATCTTGTGTCATGGAGTTTCTGGAAAGTTCCACCATATTTTCATGAGTTAAAAAAAAGCTACAACCATCTTAGTATTATATAAATAGTTTTATTCCTCAAGAATCCCCTTAAAGGATCTTGGGGACCTGCCAGTTATTCTTAGACAAGAGTTTGAGAACCACCAGTCTAGATGATGTCCTTCTTTCACTTAAATAGTTCTATAAGCCACAACCTTATATGTTATCAGCTTGAACTTAGTGACCCAAACCTCATTTCTCTTCCCTTCTCTCTTTTTAGTCTCACTGTTACTAAGACCCTCCTCTATTCAGAGTGCAGAGGCCACATTCCAGGACAGAGCATAAAGAAGGAAAGTGTGTCTAAAAGGGCTGCCCTACAGTGGTCACACACAGAGCCTAGAGAAAGAAAGTGGGGCTAAAAGGACTGTCCTACAGCCAGTCCAGGGGCATGTCAGGGAACAGGCAGGAGATTGTAACACAGGGAGCAGAACAGACTCTACTCATAAAAGATGACAGACTGGAAACAGCCTAGGAGGACCAGCAAGTGCAGATACAGAAAGTGATCACCCTGAAACAAGACAAGAAGAAGAAGAGAGGTACAGGAGACAGGGAGCAGCTCTGAAGGAGGTTGAAGAATGCAGACCCCAGCCATCCTTTCATTATAAAAAAAAAAAAAAACAACTGGCTAGTGCCTTTGGCCATGATAGCAAGACAAGACAAGGGAGGCAGGCCCCTTCCTCCCATCCTTAAAGTTGGTCATCTCATTCACTGACATTCTAGGCTCCAATAAACTCTGAAATGTAATCAGAAAAATGGCGGGTGAGATGCTGCATGGATTCACTTGATATGACATAGTGTCCTTTTTTTATCTGGTTTTGTACTCTATCTTTCTTTTATGCTAGCTTTAAACTATTTTATTTTGTCCACCTACTTTCTATCCTTCAGTGAGCATATTTATATTCTGCAATGAAAAGAAAGATTTCATATCCTAGCCTCTAACATGAAACTATTTCATGGAAAATGTACGTGACCTCATCTCCGTCTCCTTTCTCCCCAGGAAGAAATGAATTCTCTTCAGAAGTCATCTCTGCTAACTCACATTGGATACCATTCATTCCCAGCCAAGAATCAATACAGGAATAGATACACCTCATCATCTTCACAATCGTTTCTATTTTTCAGTCATCTACCATGTGTTGAGCACCGAGATACATACTTTATATATGTTATTTCTAAGCTTCATAACAACTCTACTAAGGGAGCACAATTTTCCCTATTTTATAGAGGGAAGAAACTAAGATTCAAAGAAGTAATGTACCTTATTCAGCTCATAAGTGGTTGAGCCAAAATTTTAACCCAAATTGTGATTCCAAAATTCATGTTAACCCAGTTTCCATGAAGATCTTCAGCTATCTCTCTTGCCCTAATCAGCTTTAGTCTTTTAGTATATTTTCTTCCTGCATCTCAAACTTGGTCACTGCCATATTACCCATATCTCTCCTGAGTATGTACATAATTCTGGTTTGGTGATTCCTAATATGAGCAGTCCACAACCCTAATCTGATAAAGAATGACCTACTGGACTTTCTAAAGAAGGCATGCCTACAACCTCTTAAACTTACAGCTGAACATTTCCTCCATTGACTATAAGAGATATTATTTTCTTCCCCTCTCAGAGACTATTCCTTCAGTGCTTTTCTAACTATCTCTAGCCTGTCCTTGGAGCCTGTGAGTCCAATCACTTGTATAAAAACAGATTAGGTAAATCTCCTTTTTGTTCACTCTGTGTGTTTTCTGTCATTATCCTTAGAGAAATTAACTCTCCCTATATAGGACAAAAGCACATGGAAGTTGAAAATATCTGGTTCACTGCAGAGGAGAAAGGTCCAGAGGACTTTATTCAGAAGTTTTATACCTAGATATCAGCATTTCAGCATTTCAAAATCTCCTGCCACCATCCATTCTCCTGAGTCCTAACAGGTTAACACAGTAGATAGAGAAATGCTATAATTTTCTAACTCAGAAGATTTCCCTGAAAATAGCCATGAATATGAGTGTATTTGTGCATCTATTTACATGTGTGCATGTTGAAATGACTTGAACAGTGACCCTGAGCAGCCTCAGAGTCCAGCCTACCTTATTGCCCACCCAATAGTCCTGCCCAGCAGTGGAGCCCCATCTACAACTCTACTTGATTATTGAACACCACATGTGACCTTGCCCAGGTAAGAAGCCCAACCAGAATCCTACCTACCTGCAGAACACAACCTACAGCCCCATCAGACTAAGGAGCCTGTACAGTGACCCCATTCAACCATAAAGTACAGTCTCTGACCTCATCCAAGTACAGGGTACAGATAGAGGTTCCACCAAACCAGAGGGCCTATCCAGTGACCTCACTCAACAACAGAGTAATAGCCAGTTGCTTATCTAATCACCAAGTCCACTCTCCAGCTCTACCCAACTTCAGGACACAGCCACAACCTACAGCCCCACCTGATCATAAAGCCCTACCCAAGATGTCACCTGGATGCAGAACCCAACCAGCAGCACCATCTTGTTGGGGAGCACAGTCTGAAGCCCCAAGCAACGAGGAATTATGGTGGATCCTAACCTGTATCTCTGCCCACTAGCAATATACAAGCAATGGCACCACCCTGTACGGGAACACAACCTGTGAGCACCCCCAACAAAAGATGATTGTAGAGCCCAGCTACTGGAACCACATGACCACAGAGCACAGCTAGTAGCCCCACCCAATCAGAAAGCCTGCCCAAAAGTCCCTGCTTGAATTATATATGTATATTCATATGGGACTCCCAGAAGGAGAAGAGAAAAAGAAAGGGACAAAATAAACATTTAAGATAATAATGGCTAAAAACTTCCCAAATTTGGGGAAAAGTTTGGGAGGAAATGACATCCAGATCCATGAAACCCAAAAGACCCCAGATAGTTTGAACTCAAAAGTTACACCAAGATACTTTATAACTGAACTGTCAAAAGTTATAGACAAAAAGAGAATTTTGAAAGTAGCAGTAGAAAAGCAACTCATCACATACAAGGCAGCCCCCGTATGATTCTCAATCAGATTTCTCAGCAGAAACTATTTTGGCCAAAACAAAAGGGATGTCATATTCAAAGCATTGAAAGAAAAAACTGTCAACCTATCATACTATACCTGGTAAAGCTGTCCTTCAAAAATGAGGACAAGATAAACACTTCCCCAAACAAACAAAAGCTGAAGAAGTTTGTCACCAGTCCTATCTTACAAGAAATGCTAAAGATGTTCTTCAAGCTGAAATGAAAGGATTTTATTAACATCCTGAAAACATATCAGTGTGTAAAACCCAACAGTAAAGGTAAATACACAGTCAAAATCTGATGTTCAAATATCGTAATGGTGGTGCCGAAATCACTTACAACTATAGTTTAAAAGTTGAAAATAGGGGCACCTGGGTGGCTCAGTCTGTTAAGTGTAAGCCTTCAGCTCATGTCATGATTTTGGGGTCCTGGGATTGAGCCCCACACTGGGCTCCCTGTTCAGCAGAGAGTCTGCTTCTCCCTCTCCCTCTGTGATCCCTCTTGCTCTCACTCTCTCTCAAGTAAATAAAATCTTTAAAAAAAATTTAAAATTAAAAATAGAAGTTGAGAGTAAAAGTATTTGAAATAACTATAACTACAATAATTTGTTATTGAATACATGATGTAAAAAAGTTGTAAATTACAACGTCATCATCTAAAATGTGAAAGAGGGAGAAAAGTATAAAGTTTATATATACTATTGAAGTTATCAGTTTAAAATTAGATATTGTAACTGCAATTTTTTTTAATTTTATTTATTTGACAGACAGAGATCACAAGTAGGCAAGAGAGGCAGGCAGGGAGAGAGAGGAGGAAGCAGGCTCTCCGCAGAGCAGAGAGCCCAATGTGGGGCTTGATCCCAGGACCCTGGGATCATGACCTGAGCCAAAAGCAGAGGCTTTAACCCACTGAGCCACCCAGGCACCCTGTAACTGCAATGTTTTGTGTAAGCCTCATGGTAACCACAAGAATATACACAAAAAAGATTATGAGAAAGGAGTCAAAGCATGTGGCCATAAAAAGTCATCAAATTAAGAAGGAAGAGAGAAATCAAGAAACAAAAGAGCCATAAAACTGTCAGAAAACAATTAACAAAATGACAACAGTAGGTCTTAATTTATCAATAATTACTTTAAATGTGAATGGGTTAATCAAAAGGCGTAATGGCCTAATGAATAAATGAACAATATCCAACAATATGCTTCTTATAAGAGACTCATATTAACTTTAAGGACACACATAGGCTGAGAGTGAAAAGGTGGAAAAGCTATTCCAAGCAAATGGTAACCATAAAAAACCAGGGGCAGCTATGCCTACAACAGACAAATGAGACTTGAAGCTAAAAATGGTCACAGAAGAAAAAGAAGATCATTATATAATGACAAAAGAGTCAATTTATTAAGAAGATATAACTTTTGTAAATATTTAGACACCCAACTTTGCACCACCTAAATATATATAAAGCAAATACTAACAGAACAAAAAGGAGAAGAAAACAGCAATATAATAATAGTCAGGAACTTTAATATATCACTCTGAATAATGAATAGATCATATGGACAAAAGGAGGGACATACAGAAAGGATTTAGGCAATATTACAGACCAAACAGTCCTCATAGACATACACAGAGTATTCCATCCAACAGTAGCAAAATACACATTCTTCTCAAATGCACATGGAACACTTTCAAGAATATGTCACATATTAGGTCCCCCATAAAGTCTCAACAACTTGAGAAGATAGAAATCATATTAAGTATCTCCTCTGAATACAGAGGTCTGAAACTAGAACTCAATAGCAGAAAGAGAAGTGATAAATTCACAAATATGCAAATATTAAGCAACATGCTCCTGGACAGCCAAGGATCAAAGAAGAAATCAAAAAGAAAAATGAAAAAATATCTTAAGACAATAAGAAATGGAAACACATGTACCTGAATTTATGGCGTGCAGCCAACATACTTCTAAGAGGAAAATTTATAGTTATAAAAAGCCATAAAAAGAAGAAGAAACTAAGCCAAAATTAGCAGGAGGAAGTAAATAATAAAGATTAGAGCAGAAATAGATGAAACAGGGAATAGGAAAACAATAAAAAAAAGATTAACAAAACCAAGAGTTGGCTCTTTAAAAAGATGATCAAAATCACAGCTTTGTAGTAAAGCTTGAAATCGGGTAATGAGATGCCACCAGTTTTATTTTTGTTTTTCAACATTTCCTTAGCGATTCGGGGTCTCTTCTGATTCCATACAAATTTTAGGATTATTTGCTCCAGCTCTTTGAAAAATACCAGTGGAATTTTTATGGGAATGGCATTAAAAGTATAGATTGCTCTAGGCAGTATAGACATTTTAACAATGTTTATTCTTCTGATCCAAGAACATGGAATGGTCTCCCATCTTTTTACGTCTTCTTCGATTTCTTTCATGAGTGTTCTGTAGTTCCTCAAGTACAGATCCTTTACCTCTTTGGTTAGGTTTATTCCCAGGTATCTTATGGTTCTTGGTGCTATAGTAAATGGAATCGATTCTCTAATTTCCCTTTCTGTATTTTCATTGTTAGTGTATAAGAAAGCCACTGATTTCTGTACATTG
>PISX010020860.1:0-34925 GCA_004024625.1 Mellivora capensis | reverse complement strand
AAAAAAAAAAAAAGAATTTTAACCTTCAGTGAAAAGTACATAAAGTCATATAAAAAGGTCAAAACAAAATAAAAAATATTTTATTCACATATTTTAAAATGATTATAATTTGTCATATAAAAGAAGTATGCTAGTTGGTGCAAAAGGAAATAAATGAGAAGATGGTTTCTGCAAGGAACTTAAAAAGACTACTCATAAAACTAGTTATTTAAAAAATAAATAATAGTTTTATTGAGATATAATTCACCTACTATAAAGTTCTTTTTTAAAAAATGAACAATTTAGTGTTTTCTAGTATATTCACAGGGATACACACCGATCACCATTGTCTAGTTCCAGGATATGTTGCTGACCTCAAAAAGAATGGATATGACCAGTTATAAGGTTCTATTCATTATAAGTCACTCTAATATTCCTCTCCTCTTCTCTCAAGCCATTGATAAATATTATCCTACTTTCTGTCTCTGTGAATTTGGCTATTCAAGACATTTTTGTATAAATCGGATTATATAATATGGTACATATTGTGTCTGTCCTATTTACTTAGTACAGTGTTTTCAAGGCTCATCATACTGTAGCATGTATCCATACACCATTTTCTTTTATGGCTGAATAATATTCCATTGCCTGCCTATACCGTGTATTTTTTATCCATTCGTTAATTGAGAGATATCCATATTGTGTCCCTTTTTTAATATTATTAATAATGCTGCTACAAACATTTGTGTGCATGTTTTTAAGTAAACATGTAGTTTCCTTTCTCCTGAGTGTATTCCTAGGAATGGAATTGTTTCTTTAGAGCAACTCTATGTTATAAGACATACTATTAATTCCAATTCAAATGTCTAATCCTACATCTCTGAATTAAATTATTCATTATTTATTATTCATAATAATCTATAAATTATACATTCATTATTATTCATACTTTATTATTATTCATAATTTATTAAATATTAATGTGTTGATATTTGTTAATAATTAAATAACATTCTCTGAGTTAAATAGTTTAACCAATAAGTAAATAAAACATTAATATCCTGTAATGAATTACCACAGTAAGAGGAATCAAAACTATCACTATGAATGGGAAAGATCATGTCCTCAGGAGCTGGAAGTCCTGTGTGTTGTAGAAAGGAGATGATGAGGAGGATAGGACTTTTAATAAAATAGCTCCTCTTTTCATAATGCAAAGTTTCGTGTTCTAAATAATACCTTCACATTTGAAAAAAAAAGTGCATTAATTTAGATTTTCCCTCAGTTGCAGAGGAAAAAAGGATATATTTTCTATTACTCATATAAAACTGAGTTATCATCATCATCCTCTTCCTCATCATTACCACTTTATGATTTGCCCTAGACTAGTCACGAAAATCATGTAGTGCAAAACAATTACAGAATTCCATAGCATATATTTGAAAAAATACATACCTTGAGATATCAAACCTCATTTTATATGACCTAAAATGTAAGAATGTTTGATGTGTAGTCTTTGTATCCTAAGAAAGAGAAAAGAAAATGTTATTTCTACAAAGTCAGAACTGCTCATTTCTGTTCGTATTGATGTGCTGAGGGAATCTCTGTACCATTCTAGGATTGACCTTACTCATTGCAAGTATTAGAGCAGGAGTCCTGGCCCTGAGTTTTTGAATAAAATTAATATTAACATAATTAGGAGATGATGCCATAATCTACTAGTTGATCAAATTTAGATACCTCAGCTTGGGTTAAATGAGTTTGTGTAGTTGTACTGAGGAATTGAATTGAGCCCATCTTTCCCTCATCTTTCATATAGAAACTTTGTTGACAATAGCTATTAAAAATGGATTCTGGATATTGAAATATATTAAAAACTGTAGGGGCCAGAAAAAAGAAAGATATGTATTTCATCTCTTCTCCATTGCTCGAAGTTTAGTGTATTCTGCATTTAGGACTGTATTCATTTTAAAATTGTCTGTAATAGGACCCTATGTGCTATCCATTTTTCTGAAAATGCAGATAAATGTTAAAGAGAATAATGAGCTTCCTTCATCTAATCCAGTTCTCTTGCTCTTTATTACCAAAGATATTTGTGTTGTTTTGTAGTAAACTTTGAAAAGTATAGCAATAGAAAACTTTATCATTAATATGTGTACAAAGAGTTATCATAAATGGAAGACATCTTGAGGTTAAAAGTCTGAAATCAAGATGTCAGCAGGGTTGTACCCCCTCAAAAGACTGGCAGAGACTCCTTCCTTTGGCTCTCCCACCTTGGTATACCCTGGCATTCTTTGGCTTATTGCTGCTTAACTCCAATCTCTTCCTCCATCCTTACATTTCTTTTTCTTCTGTACGCTTCTTCTCAGTGTTTCTCTTATACAGACACTTGTCGTGGGATTTGGGGCCCACCTGGATAATGAGGTAGATATCATTTGCAGACTCTTGATTTGATTACATCTTAAAAATCCTTTTCAACTTAAGGCTACATTCGTGGGTTGCAGGAATTAAGTGGTGGTCATATTTATTTGGGGAGACATATATTTCTACCCACTGATCTTAATCCTCAAACCATGGATTTGTTTTGTCCTTTTAAAAATGTTGTGCAAATGGAATCATACTTAGATACTCATTTGTGGGTGACCTGTTTTACTAGATTTTATATGTGCAAGTTTTTACCATGTTGTCTCATAGAGAACCATTTTCATTTTCATTGCTGTATAGTATTCAATTTTATGAAGTATTATAAATAGTGTATGCATTCTTTTCTTAATTTGTGTCCAAATTAGGGCTTTTATAAACATTATTAAAAAGATAATTCTCATTTTCTTGAATATATAGTCACAGTTCAGTTTTTCATTCTTCCAAAGATCGTATGTATCAATCCTTAAATCTTGGAATCAAATGAGTTTGTTTCTATTATCTAACATTTCATTTGGTGTTCACATACTACCTTAATCATTCCCCAGAGCATATATATTTGTGCATACATGTATGTATATGTGTATATATATATATTATTTTCAAATTATTTGTAAGTGGTTTGGTGTTTGATATTTCTATAACTAGAAGTCAGAAAACTTCCAGCAACTTAAATCATGAAGCAGTCCCAATTCAGTAATTAGAATGTTCAAACTAAGATATTCAAAACTCTGAACTTGCTATATCATTAATTATTCTCCCCCTGAACAGCTTGGATCTGCTTCAGGCCGGAAGCCTGCTATGATTAAATGTGGGTTGATCCTTCTGCTCTCTTCTCTCTTCTGCTCATTGTGTCTTTGCTTTTTTTGCTGTTAATCTGTTTAGATTCTGGCCAGAAAAGGGAAAGAAAGATAAATGTACATATCATGTTTATTTTTAATCAAGTAATGGAGATGATGATTATGTTTCTTGACAACAATAAATAAAAATGAAACATGAACCAAAAAGAAAGAAATCCATCACTGAGAAATTTTTAAAAAATTAAGAAAAAAATGCTATCTTTGAAAAGACAAATCATTTAGTATTAGTTATATTAATATGTTAACAAACATGTTATTAATATATCTGCATGAATTTTAAGTGCATTCTGCTTTCCAAGGTAGCCTAATAAAATCTGCAGTTGCTCCATCTAAAAAAGAAGTTTCCTGGAATCTTGCAGACATAAATCCACAAATTTAGTCAAATGACCTCTAATAAGAGGAAAGCACACACCACACACACGCACAGAATGAGAGGGGGAGAGACAGCGCCTTGTCATTTTAATTTCCTTTAAGTAAAATGGGAATTAAAAAAATGTTACATTTATAATTTCTTTAAACAGCCAACAACATCCTGACAAACACGAAAACAAGAATACTCTTAAATTGTAGCTTGCACAATGTTGGATGTGAATGTTAAAAGGGAAAATTGTAAGTGGTTGGCTGCATAATTTAACAGGAACTGTGGTGGAGACTTTTTCCTCTCCACCAAAAATATGTGCTCGCTCTTTGGTATTAGCGATGTCTCTCCATAGCACAGACTCTCTCCCCATTCACAGACTATATTCGATTCTCTCTAGCATATATTATGCCCATGTAGCTAGCTCTCACCATAGAAGACAAGACACTCTGATAAGCCTTATCTCCAGGAGGAAGTTTTAGAAATCAGTGTTCCTACTTCATACACTCTATTCCATTGTATCAGCTGACAACAAAGAGGTCTAGGGTTGGCAAATGCACAGCAAGCCATCTGGAGTCTAGAAATGTGATATGGCAGAAAGGTGCTTGCTTAGTATTGTGGCCTTGAAATGTTATGGCAACAGAGATACTGTTCTCATTTTCAATATACCAAAATTAAGAAATTGTTATTAAATATGCATTACATTAGCTAATACAATGCCTATTTGCTATTTTATTTTAATATAGGCACATAGTATCTACTTTTTACAGGCAACTGATTTGAGTTTCAGAATTTTTTATATTTTGGAAGATTGTGTATACTCTGTAATAATTAACATTTACTGGGAATCTAGAAACACACACACACAAAAAAAAACTTCTCCAGTGAAAAATGTGAATATTCACACTAAGTGAAGACTATATTTTCATTCACGTTTACGACAAATTTCCCATAAAATGTATTTTGGTTCCTAACTTACATAATTGTTGGACTTAGAAATTTCAATTTAAGCAACTGACCTTGGGTTCAATATTTAAAGAAAGGGTAATATCAATATGTTATCTCAAAAATTTTAAGTTTAAATATTATGTTAAAAGTAACTACAATAATGTTGGAGGCTGAATTTGTACATTTGACATAACTCAATTTTCCGAAGTGCTTATCCATTTCCAAAATGTCAAGATTTATAGAAACCAAAACCCATAATCCTTTAAAAAGTCATTGGATCTATGAATTATAAGATTTAGAACACTTTAATGACTTTTTAGAAGCCAACCAAGGATGACTTAGCAAATCACAACCCAGCAAAAATGAGCACATCCTCTTGAGAAGACTGAGATAATATTTCTCATCATACATCACTTGTATTTGGAATTTAAAAGCTTGAAAAAATACTTTGACATTTACATTATTCTGTTGCCAGCATTATTTTTAATAACACAGTATTATGATATACACAATATAAGATGCAAGATCCAGAGATTAAAAAAACAACAAGTTATTTCCTCTTACTTAAAATTTATGTGTGATGGGAAGGAATAGAAATGATTCAAGAAGGTTAAGTTCTAAACACAACTACCAAATGGAAAGATCAAGCTAAGTAATGGACATTGTATAATAAGTTTAGGAAATCTCTTGAAGTCAATGATACTAAGATGTTTTCATAAGCCAAACGTTGTAGAATATATATAATTAAAACTTTGTTAAAATATTTTAAAAAATATGTAATTCTAAAAATTACAGATACTAATTAAAACTGTTTGAAAAGCTTTTTTTTTTCCTTAACTTCGTATGGCTAAAAGATGAGACATTGGGAAATTATGGTGAGAAAATATCTAATGATATTAGAAAAAATCTTTTTGTGCTCATGTAATGAATCTTCAATTCATTCTCTGAATTTGAATATAACAAAGTGTTAACTTTAAACAATTATTTACAGAAAGACAGAATTATAAGCAACACATATTAAAACCCCCAAAATAGGCAAAAAGCATTTTGCTACATATCAACCTGGGATTAATACAACACAGGACAAAAATAAAACAAATCCTAATTTATAGCCAGTGAAAGAGGAAAATTCAGAAAAAAAAAGTGTTCTAAATTGATCTAAAGCCACTTTGAAACAGGAATTACCAATTTATTTTTACATTAGATGTCCTATATTTTGAATGCCTCTCTTTCTGTTCTAACAAGATTCAGTTTACTCTCTACATAGTTTTGCTAAATGTCCTCACTTCTGAAAAACTAATTTTGGCTCTTACCATTGCATGGTATTGTATTCCAATTGTGTCCCCATATCAAATTTTTTTCAACTTTCCTGATAATAACTAACTTGGATCACCCTTTTATCCTACTTTGGATGCTTGGCATTTGACCATTAGAAATATAATTCAGAAAATGACAGACTAATGCTGGTTATGAATAAAGTATTAATATTTAAGCCTTTCACCTATCACTTTTAAAAATATATCTCAAAATAGTATTAGATATTTCCTGCCTGATACTATTTTATGTACTGATAGTAAGCCTATCATAATCTTCAAATAAGCAGAATTTTTAAATGAAATCAAATTATAGCTATGTATATTTTTGTGTCTACATATAACACAGTCATCTAGGTCTTGCTACAATAACTTCTGTAATATTAGGACTATTTTTCATTGTGGCATTATTTTTTTTTTAAAGATTTTATTTATTTATTTATTTGACAGATCACAAGTAGTCAGAGAGGCAGGCAGAGAGGGGGGGAGGAAGGAGACTCCCCGCTGAGCAGAGAGCTGGATGCTGGGCTTGATTCCAGGACCCTGGGATCATGACCCGAGCCGAAGGCAGAGGCTTAACCCACTGAGCCACCCAGGCGCCCCATCATTGTGGCATTATTACATTGAAATTTATACCTATATCACCCAATTTGAGTAACATTATTTGTCTTATTATCAGACACAAGCGGTAAGAGCATATTTAAGTGCTTATTTTGTAGTACACAAATAAAGGTATTACATAAAAGATTACTAATCTTTAATAAATCATTTGTGTATGCATATTGGTAATGTTATTAAAATTTGTTTTTTATATTTAACATTTATCTAGATTTTACCAACTAAAAATTAACCTAATTAGAAATGTGCTTTCCTTTGTGGTTGTTTGTGTTATTTCTATGTAGTTGGCATACTCATATACTATTGAATATATTATGTGTATTACTTTTCCATCTTAACTTATTTTAAAATTTAAGCTCTTCTAATTATAGATACAGTTTAATCCAATTAAAATTTCTCTATAGAGGTGTAATGATCCCCAACAATATAAGCAGATTTTCAAAACTGTTAAGTTTCATGATTAGCTGATATAAGAAACAGAATTCCTGATGTTGAGGTGTAAAATAAAATAATTTGACTCAATTATATATGTGTGCGTGTGTCTATAAAATATACAAAATGTAATATATAATTATATGTTATATATTATTTATGTATAAGATTTAAGTGTATATTTATATGGTATATAAATATGTTATATATTTTATATATAAATTATTATCTATATATACATATATATGAATATATGTGTGTGTTTTATATATAAATAAATAAATACACACACATGCACATATACATATATATATAAAAATAATTCATTACTAACCTTACCTTAGTAACATTGTAAGGCAAATATCACCTCCCTTTCAATACCTGCCCCTCAGCTAGACAAGAAAGGCTGCCCTCTTTCTTTATATCTGCTGCCTAGTCTATATATAGACATACTGTCCTGATTGCTAAATAAGCAGATCAACATTCTTATTTTTATGTAGGCTTCTCAATCTTTTTAACATATTATTTTACCCTCCTAAATTGCTTTTCAATGTGATATTGTGATTTGCATTCCTTTTTCCTTTCAGAGACTTTACATTTTAGTTATAAACAAAGGAAAAAATTATATCTGTTTGGTCTTAGAAGCTAGTCTGGCTACTTCACTGCTTTGAGAGCAAAACATTCCATGAACTCATCTACAAATTATTATATTGGAGAAAATCAAGCTGAACATTTGAGGACTTTTTCTAAAATCTATTGGTTTTGAACTATTAGAGCTTAGCTAATTAAAGTTTTAGTTTAATGTATAATGATTAAGAAATATTCATTTTAATTTAATCTACTTCTCAAGGTTAATAGGGCACACATTTTTAAATGAAAATGTTGAACAAAATTCCTCATAGCAATATTATTCATAATCACAATAAAAGCTAGTTCTTATATTATGCATCAAAGCTACTTCTCATATTGCACATCCCTCTGAGGAGGTCAAAAATTGAAAGGGCAGTATTTTGCTAGTCCTTAAAGGTTTTCCATTAAACTAAATTAGGCTACAGACTTAAGCAAAAACAAAACAAAACAAAATAAAACAAAATTTTAAAAAAACAACTTTCTGATCTAAGGGAAATAAATACAAAATTTATAAAATTTTGAAAAAGTCTCTTTAACCTTTCAAATAGCTTTATTTTATTGCCTTTCCTATTAGATCTTTTATCAATCACTTGGTTTTTCAAAGAAACAGAGGTAGGAAGAGATGGGTAAAGCTAGAAGTCAAACTGCCACCTTTCTAAGAGTTTTTATTACTTCTGGCACCATCATAGCTTATCCTTATTTTTATTATTTCTTGTAGATGTTTTCGGGGATGTCCTCACATTATTAAGATAGGCATTGAGGATTTCGTAGTTGTCCTAAAGCCTTAGTAAATGCTGGGCTATAGAGATGGCTGAATCTGCAAAATACTTGTCATTTCTTTCTGTTAATTGAATTTCTCTCTAGTTGAAAAAATACTTCCTAGAGGAATTATATATACCAATAAATTCTTTTCTTTTTTCTATAGCACAGAAGGTAATACAAGCCCTAGGCTTACTGAATCACAGGCCTGAAATAGGCAAATCCCACAAACAGAAATAGTTCCTTTCCATTGGCTAGAATGACTTTACTTCTTAAAAAGAAGAATACAAGTATATTTTTTGGTGCCAGTAGCATGCTGTCTTGGTGATCACAGCTTTGTAGTAAACCTTGAAATCAGGCAACGTGATGCCCGCAGTTTTGTTTTACTTTTTTTCTTTCTTTTAGAGATTTTATTTATTTATTTGACAGAGAGAGAGATCACAAGTAGGCAGAGAGGCGGGCAGAGAGAGAGGGGGACGCAGGCTCCTTGCTGAGCAGAGAGCCTGAAGTGGGGCTCGATCCCGGGACATTGGGATCATGACCCGAGCTGAAGGCAGAAGTTTAACCCACTGAGCCACCCAGGCGCCCCATGTTTTTCTTTTTCAACATTTCCTTAGCAATTTGGGGTCAGAGTAGAGAGCTCAGATATGGACCCTCAACTTTATGGTCAACTAATCTTTGACAAAGCAGGAAAAAATATACAGTGGAAAAAAGACAGTCTCTTCAATAAATAGTGCTGGGAAAAATGGACAGCTATGTGTAGAAGAATGAAACTCAACCATTCTCTTACACCATACACAAAAATAAACTTGAAATGGATAAAAGACCTCAACATGAGACAGGAATCCATCAGAATCCTAGAGGAGAATATAAGCCCTAACCTTTTCGACATTGGCCACAGCAACTTCTTTCAAGATAGTCTCTAAAAACAAAGGAAACAAAAGCAAAAATGAACGTTTGGGACTTCATCAAGATCAAAAGCTTCTGCACAGCAAAGGAAACAGTCAACAAAACAAAGAGGCAACCCATGGAATGGGAGAAGATATTCGCAAATGACAGCACAAAGGGATGATATCCAACTTCTATTAAAAAAACTCCTCAAGCTCAACACACACAAAACAGATAATCATGTCAAAAAATGGGCAGAAGACATGAAGAGACACTTTTCTAATGAAGACATATGAATGGCTAATAGACACATGAAAAAATGTTCATCACCACTAGCCATCAGGGAGATTCAAATCAAAACCACATTGAGATACCACCTTACACCAGGTAGAATGGCCAAAGTTAACAAGACAGTAAACAACATGTGCTGGAGAGGATGTGGAGAAAGGGGAACCCTCTCACACTGTTTGTGGGAATGCAAGTTGGTGCAGCCCCTTTGGAAAACAGTGTGGAGATTCCTTAAGAAATTAAAAATAGAGCTACCCTATAAGCCTGCAACTGCACTACTGGATATTTACCCGTAAGGTACGGATGTGAAAAGAAGGGCCATCTGTACCCCAATGTTCATAGCACCAATGTCCATGGTCGTCAAACTGTGGAAAGAACCAAGATGCCCTTCAGCAGACAAATGGATAAGGAAGATATGATCCATATATACTATGGAGTATTATGCCTCCATCAGAAATGATGAATACCCAACTTTTGTATCAACATGGACGGGACGGGAAGAGATTATGCTGAGTGAAATAAGTCAAGCAGAGAGAGTCAATTATCATATAGTTTCACTTGCTTGTGGAGCATAAGAGATAACACGGAGGACATGGGGAGATGGAGAGGAGAAGTGAGTTGGGGGAAATTGGAGGGGGAGATGAACCATGAGAGACTCTGGACTCTGAGGAACTAACTGAGGGTTTTGGAGTGGAGGGGGTGGGACGTTGGGTTAGCCTGGTGGTGGGTATTATGGAGGGCACGTATTGCATGGAGCACTGGGTATGGTGCATAAACAATGAATTCTGGAACACTGAAAAGAAAGTAAAAAACAATAAAACTTAAAAAAAAAAGAATACAAGTATCTCCTTAAATGGCTTATAATTTCTGTTTTGGATGTTTAGATGTTCTGTTTCAATGTGAATCATTGCTATATCTATCATCTGTATCTATCTATATATCTATCATCTAATCTTTCATCTATCATCTATCATTTATCTATTATCTATATCTATCTATAGCTTCAATTTCTAAGAATCTAAATAAAATACTTTAAATACAATTGTAACCAGAAACTTTAGCAAATTCATGAGAAGTAATGACTCTGAACCTTCATCTCATGCTACACTTTCTTAAACTAATGCAAATGTGGTCCAGTTTTACTTCCCGTTAATCTTTTGCCTAAGTAACAGTGTTGTTTCCTGACAACTTTTACATATGTCCTATTACACCTGATGTTTCCTTCTTGATTGTGGAATGTGAAAGACATGAATTTTTAGAACTTTAGTAAGATGAGGAGACTAGAATCCTTATGGTGCTAAAAGGAAAAAGACATACACTCTGTGACATGAGATTTTCTGAGTGTCCCAAATGTACTCATTTTTTTGGTTATGAAGCTGTATTTTCAAACATCTAACTGCAGTGATTGATTTGTTACACTGTTGTTGCGATGACCAAGTCCTCTGTAGAAGGACTATTAATAACTATGTTTATTTTTTAGATTTAGGAACTAGAGCTGAGAAATTAGAGGGAAACTCAGAACTTCAGAAAATTTTACATGAACACGCCCAAAGTAGGAAGGCACTATGAAGTGGGAGAACATGGAGAAGGTAGTAAGAATGCAGAAGACTAACTTTACTCAGAGCACAATTTGTTGTTGTGTTGTCATAATTAAGTCTTACCATTCCTATTCCAAGTTATTTCAGTTTAATTGTAGAAAAATTAACTATGTTTGATGTTTCTTATCGTGGTTATCATCTAAAGCAGATACCCCACACAAACCTGGTTTTCTTTCTAATAACCACAAGCAAGAACTAGCCCAGTAGCTACTAATAGATTATGAAACAAAATACAGTATTTATTTTCCCAATATTACCTTCATAAATATCTATGAATGAATATGGACATGTGTAGACTGCCAAATTTAGATTGGTTAACTCTACATTTTGGATAAAGAACAATACATGATTTTACTATTTTAACTCACTAACTCTTCCATTCACTGGAATATTAATTACCTATTATCTTTAAGGCCATAAAGAAGCAAACCAGTAAATGTATGAAATTGTTTCAGATCCTGGTGATACAAAATAACATCATTTTTTTTTTGGAGAAGAAGAGCGAGTGGGGATGGGAACCAATATTATAAATGAAGACTAGAAGAAACCTCTCTGAAGAAATAAAATCTTTAATCTTTTAGCTTCCAGGTTTTAGTTACCATTCTTCCATTCTTCCTACTAATCCACCTCCAAGGCTTAGGCAATCACTAATCCACTTCCAATTTTTAGAGTTTTGCATATTCTGGGCATAGCAGATCAATGGAATAATACAATACATATTCTTTTGTTACTGGCTTCTTTTGCTTAGCATGTTTTCTTTTTTTATATTATTTTCATGTTATATTTGTTTTTATTTTTTAAAGCTTTCATTTAAATTTTAGTTAGTTAATATAGTGTAATATTGGTTTTAGGAGTAGAATTTAGTGATTCCACATTTACATACAATACCCAGTCAAAACAAGTACCCTCCTTAAGCTTATCACCCCTTTAGACCCTCCCCCTATCAACCTACCCTCCAGCAACTGTCAGTTTGTCCTGTATATAGTTAAGAGTCTCTCCTGGTTTGGCTCAATCTCTTTTTTCCCCTTTCCCCTATGTTCATCTGTTTTGTTTCTTAAATTCCACATAGAAGTGAAGTCATATGGTATTTGTTTTTCTCTGACTTATTTTGCTTGTCATAATATGTTCTAGCTCCATCTGTATTATTGTAAATGACAAGATATCATAATTTTTGATGGCTGAGTGATATTCCATTGTATGTACCCCTCTTCTTTATCCATTCATCAGCTGATGGACATTTGTAATCTTTCCATAATTTCATTATTATTGGTAATGCTCCTATAAACATTGTGGTGGGGTGCATGTAACCCTTCAGATCAGTATTTTTGTATCCTTTGGGTAAATACTTTGTAGTGCAATTGCTGGGTCATTGGGGAGTTCTGTTTTTAACCTTTTGAGGAGCCTCCATACTCCTACCATCAGTATGGAAGCTCTAATTTCTCCACATTCTTGCCAACACTTCTTATTTTCTGTGTTTTCTTCTATACTTTTGATTATGGCTATCCCAATGGGTGTGAAGAAATATGTCACTGTGGTTTTGATAGAAATTTCCCTAATGAATAATGATGTTGAGCAACTTTTCATGTGTTTATTATTTGTGTCTTCTTTGAAAAATGTATTTTCACTTCCTTGACAGTGTCTTTTACAGCACATAAGTTATTTTTTATTTAATCAAGTCTAATTAATCTTGTTATTTTAGTTTATTTTTTGGGATCATGTCCAAGAATGTGTAATTCAAAATCTTGAAGATCTATGCCTATTATTTTCAAGAGTTTTATAATTTCAGTTCTTATATTTAAGACATATTTTGAGTTAACTTTTGTATATGATGTCAAGGAGGAATACAACTTCATTTCTTTGCATGTAATTAATTATTCAATAGTAGTTTTTTTGATACTCTTGATATTCTTTTATTTTTTTACATTTATTTCGGTAATCAAATCATGGTGTTGAAATTTTAATTTAATTGCATCTTAGCTGATTTTCAGAATGTGATTTCTACTAACTACTTGGAGCATACAGAGTCTATCCATACTTCTAAAAATGACTTTTTATCAGCTAGAGACTCAGCAGGTGATATTGATAAACTTCAAGTTTTTTTTTTTTTAATTTAGCCAATAGTTCCAATTTAAAAATTCCAATGATCCAAACTTGTATTGAAAAACTAAAATGTTTTAATACCTGGTGAGAATTTTACCAAGTATGAGAGCAGAACAAAAATTAGTAGAGGTAATGAAGTAATCTAAAAGCCAGTTTGACATGACCATTTGTTATTTTATGTCTTAACTATTTTTTGTTGACCAGACATTTATGTTGTTTACTTATTAACATATTTTTTCATGGTTTAAAGCTAAATCCTTAAGTCTAGCCATATGCTATACCACCATATTGGAAAGGAAGGACTGTCATAACTGAATATAATACAGAATGATAAAAATATCTTTATTTTATGTACTTCTTTTCAAAGATATTTCAAGTTAAATTACATTAATCAAGACATAAAATGCTACACAAACTTCAGAAATCTTATAAATCCTTCAAACAGTAGACCAGATGACAGTGGTTTTTTGAGTAAAGAAAATGAGTAGCCTCCTCCTACAAGTGAGTACTTGAAGGATACATCATGGGATGGCACCCCTTTCTTCTCATACCCTGAAGTGATATATTTGTGTTCTAAACATGTCAGATGTTAATAATGCCTATTATATTTCTAGTAATAAATTTTATTATAATAACTTAGTGAATAAGTTAAGATAATTATTTGAAGACTATCATCAGATGAGAGTCAATTGGTTGGCTAATTAAATATTTGTACTTCAGACTTGTGAATTAGAATCTCTAGAGATTCTAGATTTAGAATTAGAATCTCTAGATCTAGAATTAGAATCTCTAGAGAAAAGGTTTGAAAATAAAGTTTAAACTAAACATGCAGATTCTTGTCATGATCTCTCCAACAAAGTTAGAAATGTAGTACTGAAATTATATTTTTTTATGGTGAATTTTTAGGGTGAGTTTTTATATATGTGTGTATGTATATGAATTATAATCCAATCCAACCTATGAAGACTATGTATTTGTTAAACAACTAGGAAATTCTTCACTAGTAATGAAAACAAAAATTAAATCAAAACACTACTGGGAGAAAATTCTAGAAAGAGCAGTAAAGCCTGTCAGCAAATATTTTAAGATTCTGGAATATTATTTTTGTTACTTCCACTCAGTGCTTGAATATTGTAATTATGGACAGCTTGGACAAGTCATACCTCTTCCTCTTTCAGATAAACCATGACAGAGATACTGTGTGTTTGCAAACTGTTCATGTGCAGTGGAGCCAGAGCATAAATAATAGAAATATTCAAAGTCTCTAAATTATCATATAAGTTCCTTCTGAGTAAATACAACTAAACATATGGGGAAACCTATAACTCAAATATATTAATTTCTTCAAATTAAAATTGATAATATTAACATGTTATCATTAGCCTACTTCAGCTTAAATTCTTGTAACTATTCTTTAAGAAAAAAATTTTTTTTTAAGATTATTTGAGAGAGAGGGGCACCTGGGTGGCTCAGTGGGTTAAAGCCTCTGCTTTCGGCTCAGGTCGTGATCCCAGCATTCTGGGATCGAGCCCCGCATCGGGCTCTCTGCTCCTCGGAGAGCCTGTTTCCTCCTCTCTCTCCCTGCCTGCCTCTCTTGCCTACTTGTAATCTCTGTCAAATAAATAAATAAAATCTTAAAAAAAAAAAAAGATTATTTGAGAGAGAGAGAACAAGGGGAGGAACAGAGGGAGAAGGAGAGAAAGAATCCCAAAGCAGACTCCTCCTGGCTGAGTGCTGAGCTCAACATGGGGCTTGATTCCAAGACCTCAAGATCATGACCTGAACTGAAACCAAGAGACAGCTACTCAATCAACTGAGCCACCCAGGCGCTCCTGTTATAACTATTCTTTTACAGTTAACTATTATGTTTTGGGTTTTGTTTGTTTATTTGTTTATGTTGGTGATTTTAAAGGCATTATTCAGACTCATATACTAATATATTCAATTTTATGTTTCACTCTGTAGAAAATGTATGCAAAGCATTTTAATTAATGCCAAAATTAATCTAAGTGAATTTTTAAAATACATTGGCAAGAACGCAATAAAAGGATAATAAATGAAACTTCTTATGATTTATCTGTAGTATCAATGTTCTGTTGAAAATACACAGAAAGGTTATTTTCTGCATTTGTTTTATATGATCATTAATATTCACATTACATCATTTTATTTTTAAAATTATGTGTCTTATTCATAAATGCCATTTATGTTATCTGTTTTCTGTACCTCATAATAATTATATTAATATTTATGCTTTCAAATTTTAATAAAGGATTATTTTCATAGGAGAGACATAATGGAGCCATGAATTATGGTGTATGTTTGTAACAATTTAAAAGAAGCCATACAATAGAAACAAGAGAATGTGATTCCTTTATTGGATTCAGCTAATAGTTTTTGCCTCAGGTTTTTCACATGATTTCAGTCAGAGAAAAGCTAGACTATAGTCATCCTAAAATTCCACTAAACTAGCCCAACAAAGTTAAGTCACAAGGCTGGCTGGGGTGACTGTTGCCTGAAACCTCAGTGGGGATGTTTACCAGAGCACCTACTTCTGACTTTTGCCTTTAGTTTGGGCTAATCAAAGCATGGTAGCTAGGTTCTGGGAAGTGGTATCTCACACACACACACACCCCACACACAAGCAACTTAAGACAAGAGGTCTAGACAGAGGCAGCAAGGCTTTTTATGATATAGTCTCAGACACCACACTGAATCACCTGCATTCCATTCTATTGATCAAAAGTGAGTCTCATGACCAGATCAGAGTCAATTGGAATTGATTACATGAGGAAGTAGATGCCAAGATGCTTGATTCATCAAGAGTCCTGCTTGGAAACTAACTGGCCCACAAGAAGAGAGTAGGTCTAAAAATAGCTTCCCCAAGTCTGGAGTTTTTTGAGTGTGGAGGGCCATGACCTTTTTTGATTAGTATACCCATGACCTTAAGACATTGCTATGGATTGCTTAACTGAGATTATAAATAATAGAGAAAATTTTTTTCAGATATATTTTTCAAGACTCATAATAGTTTTATTGTTGTTTGTCTTGCTTTGCTTTTAAAAGATAAGCCCACAATAAAGATGACTTATTAACATGGTCATCTTTAATTACACAATGCCAGGTTTTAGGTTCTGATAAGAAAAAGAATTAAGATCACTGGTTTCATAAACAAAACCAAATTGAGCTTTGCTATGTGCTATCTCTGAAATATTGAAAAATATATATGTAATTCAGTTTAATTCTAAAAATATTATGATGTGAAGTTCCTTCCTATGAGAATTCATCCTAGTATATATTATTACAGACTAAAAATAAAATAAAGCAAACAAATCTTCTAAAACTATAATTATATATTAAAAAAGAAAGCTATATAACTTAATTTAATAGCAATAATAATTTAGGAAACACATTACAAAGTATATTAATATAGATATCAATGAATTGAAAAAAGAGGTTCAAAGATGTAAAGTCATGCCAATGTTGTAACAGCAGTGATGAATTTAGATATATTTTCTTTGCCCAAATAATATTTAGAGAAATATGAGTTCTTGTTATTCTGAAACACACATACTATTAAATTATTTTAAAGTGTTAACTTGATGTAATGTTTGCATGAAAAAGTATATATAGATGAATCTTGAAAAAAGATTGAGCAAAAACTAGGATATGAAAATATTAACATGATACCATTTATGTGGTTACAAAATTAACCAATAAATATTTTAAATATGTAAAATAAGGTAAAAAGATCATCAGCTTAGACTTGGGTTGGTAGGGATAAAAATTGAAGAAAACCATAAAATAGCTGTTTCAGATAGCAGATAATTGAACTACTTGTGTAACAGCACTTCTACTGGTTTTAAGGGTTAACTTGCTTCTAGCTTTGATTGTTGACCTAAGTCCCTGGAAGAACTAATATACTTTCCTTGAGATTTGTAGAAAATTGGCCTTGAGGGGTGAAGGACCAACCTTGCCCAGAAGATAAAGTCTGAGCATTCGGAAACAGCTGTCACTGATGTCAGCCAGTCCATTCATGGTCATGTCCACAAAGGACGAACTGGGCACTTGCTCCTATCTTTTCCCAGGACTCCCCCCTTTCTTTAACACCCTTGGGCTCGACATGGTGAGGGAAGATGGTTTTTGAGACATTAGTCCACCGTCTTCTTAGGTTGCTGCCTCCCTGAATAAAGCGACCTTTCCTTTCCAACCAACACTTTTCTCTTGAGTACTGATTTTCAATCTAGGGCATCTGAACCTGTTTGGAACTGATTCTCTGTGCAGTTAACATCTGGGGAATAAGAGAAAAAAGAAATGTTGGTAAGAATGGAGAAAATCTACTTAATATTCAAACTATGAGAAAATTAAATAATAAGCACCATATTTCTATGTAGTGGCCAGCAATGAGACCTAATGAGAAGCAGTCAGTGAGGGGAATGAAATCCAGTGAAGTGTGGAGATGTGGCAGTCAGGTGGGAAACGGGGTTTCAAGAGGTGAGGTAAAAGTCTCCAATGCCACGTGCAGGATGGATATTTAATGACACTGATGTACCATTGTGATAGAATGATGAAGTTCAAAAGACATTCAAAGAAAAATAGAACAGATTTCGTAGATAGCAGCTATAAATTCTTTTCTTTCCATTTTAAGACATTTAATTTTTTTATTTTTTAATTTAAATTTAACTAGTTAACATATAGTGTATTATTATTTTCAGGGGTAAAGTTCAGTGATTCATCAGTTGCATATAGAACCCAGTGCTCATTACATCATGTGCCCTGCTTAATGCCTATCACCCGGTTACCCCATCCCCTCAGTCACCTCCCCTGTAGCAACCTTCTGTTTGTTTCCTAGAATTAAGAGTCTCTTATGACTTGTCTCCCTCTCTGATCTTATTTTATTTTTCCCTCTATGATCCCCCTATGATCATTGTTGGGGTCTGTTATCAAAGGAATGAGACTGAGACAAAGTAAAAATTATGCAAAGCTTTATTCTATGCCAAGCATTAGAAGTCAGACTGACCGGCCAGGGCCACCTCTGAAGAGAGCGACCCCTCCCAGCCTCACAGACTAACATTTATAGAGCAAAAGCGTGGCCACACATAGGTAGGTGGCCAACGAGATTGTAACATTGCATAGTCATGTTAGGCCATATGCAGGTGGCCAATTGAATTACAATTTACCCTATAGTAGCTGTTTGAACTAACCTATTACTCTGGCCAGAACTGGTGCTCAAGTTTGGCGCCCAAAAGGCAGGGTTTACATTCTTTGGTGGTTAGGGAGATAGTATGTGTGCTGTTTACTGATTGGATGTCTCCACCTGGCCTGACTTGTCCTTGTATTCTGGGCTCTGTTATTAGGAACTGGCCAACCATATTTTACTGGTTTCCCAGACTTGCTTCTAAGTAAGTTCCTTTGGAGGG
Source organism: Mellivora capensis (assembly GCA_004024625.1). Lineage (NCBI taxonomy): Eukaryota > Metazoa > Chordata > Mammalia > Carnivora > Mustelidae > Mellivora > Mellivora capensis. The sequence goes on along the minus strand of PISX010020860.1, from coordinate 16,316 downwards.
GGCGGGGTCAGTTTAAGTTTTACTACAGAAATAACAAAATGGCTTTTTAACCAAGATGGAGTCGCTCTGGCTAAGTAGGCCCTTATAATCATCTGTTTTTTTTTCTTAAATTCCAATTATGAGTGAAATCATATGATAATTGTCTTTCTATGATTGACTTATTTTGCTTAGCATAAGACCCTCTAGTTCTATCCACATCATTGCAAATTGGAGAAAGGGGAACACTCATACTGCTGGTGGGAATGCAGACATGTGCAACCAGTCTGGAAGACAGTATGGGGGTTCCTCCAAAAGTTAAACATAGTGCTACTCTACCACACAGCAATTGCATTGTCAGGTATTAACCCAAAGGATACAAACCTAGTGATCTGAAAGGGAACCTGGACCCAGTGTTATAGCAGCAACATCCACAGTAGTCAATCTATGGAAGGAGCCTAGATGTCCATCAACAGATGAATGAATAAAGAAGATGTGGTATAGGGGCACCTGGGTGGCTCAGTGGGTTAAGCCTCTGCCTTTGCCTCAGATCATGATCTCAGGGTTCTGGGATCGAGCCCCACATCCAGCTCCCTGCTCAGCAGGGAGTCTGCTTCCCCCCTCTCTCTGCCTGCCTTTCTGCCTACTTGTGATCTCTGTCTGTCAAATAAGTAAAGAAAAATTAAAAAAAGAAAAAGAAGATGTGGTATAAAGAAATACAATGGGATATTACTCAGACATACACAATTCTTCCTAGATTTAAGAGGAAGCTAAGGGATAGGATATTACTGGAAGGAAAGAGGGTTGAAAACCTTTTTTTTTGTTGTTGTTGTTGTTTTTAGTTTTCATTTGTTAGTTTTTTGGGAAGACAGATAAAACATAAGGTTCACACATGATAGGAAGGAATAACAAAATATTGAGAAATGTAAAGAGAATAGAGTGTCAAAATTTAAAGGTATGTCAGAGGTTGTCAACAGATTAAATTAAGAACATTTGCCACACAGATTTGGTTTTGAAGATTTGAATAATAAAAAATACTTATTTAATATATTGTTGCATTAAAATTGCATATAATCATATGCATACCTACATATTCATATGTTTTTCAATTGAATTATAATAAAACTTCTATTTTCAGGAAATATATGGTCACAAGAAATAGTTATATTACTTATTGAACTTTGTTCTCACATATTAATGAAAAGGTCTTAAGGTTGTCAAGTAGACATAGCCTTAGGTTTTAAAAATTGGTATTCCATTGGTTTTTATGCTTGTCAGTCTAACTCAACCAGCTGTATTGGTCACTTTTTTCTACAGATTGTATTTATTTAATTTAATTAATTTATTTAATTTTGTGAGAGAGGGAGAAGGAGAGAGAGAGAGAGATCATGAGTGGTAGGGGGGAGGGACAGAGTGAGAAGCAGACTCCCCACTGAGCAGGGAGCCTGACCAAGGACCCTGGGATCATGACCCAAGCTGAAGGCAGATGCTTAACCAACTGAATCACCCAGGCACGCATATTGGTCACTTTAAGATGATTTAAAACTTTCTATTTATGAAAAATTTTTTACTCTAATCGCACAGACACTAGGTTTACCCCATTTTTAATTTTTTTTCACAATGCATTTGCATTATTATATAATCTTTCAGCATGATCAGGTCCTCTCCAATTGCATAAATGAGGATTTATTTTTGCTTCTTATTTTTAATATATGTTACCACATCTTCCTCATTTATTTAATGAAAATAAATTCGATTCAAAATATCTGCAGTATACCGAGGCCAATGTTCTTCTGCAATATGCTTTCATTCTTACATTTTTATCTATTCTTATTCTGAGGAAATTGTAACCATTTGCGATTGAAATGATCCATATTAGTTGTACACATACAGTGAAAGAAAAGCTGGAGAAAACTGTTAGAAATAATTTGCAGATGACAAGATATTCTGCAGTACCACATACCTCCACAGTTGTAGTTTGTGAATATACTAATCAGTTTTATGCTATTTCATTTCTCAAAAAAGACACAACATGACTTGAAAAGATAAAAGTGCTTTACGCCATACAGTCAACAACTTTCAGAAACTATTTCATATAATCTTGGTGTGATGAGACAACAAGATGGCTGCTTCCCTCTTTATATCATTGTTAGGGGAGCAAGAGGGAGGGTTTGCTGGTATATTCTGCTAACTAGCACATGGAAAACAATGGCAGCACATAATGTATTGCCAGAGAACAGTTCATTACACCATGTCATTCAAAAAGAATGTGTTAGATACTTTTATTTGTGTATTATAAGCTTGGGGAAGGTGAACTTTATAAAAAATATTTAAATCTGAGAATTATCTGTTTTGAAGGTGAAATAGTCATGATGTTTATTCATAGAGAGCTGCTGACAAACTATACCAATCAATACATGTGTCATTATTTACAGTTAAGCTACCCACATAAATGTATATAACTTTTTATAACTTGTTGATGTAATGATGATAGTGAAATCTTAGTAAGCCCTGATAAAAGAGGTGTAGTGCAAAATAATTGGGGAAGAAGCAGCAGCTGAAGAGAATCCAAAACCATTTATAGATGTTTTTTTTTCAAAAACACTCTTTAAATAAAAGCTGGATATTTTTTTTTAAAGATTTTATTTATTTATTTGACAGACAGAGATCACAAGTAGGCAGAGAGGCAGGCAGAGAGGGAGGGGAAAGCAGGCTCCCTGCTGAGCATAGAGCCCAATGCGGGGCTCAATCCCAGGACCCCAAGATCATGACATGAGCCGAAGGCAGAGGCTTAACCCACTGAGCCACCCAGCCACCCTAAAAGTTGGAATTTTAGAATCACACAGATAAACTCACAATTTTTTTGAATATTTTATTTTTATAACACCTGTAATCTGCTTCTTTATTTTCATATCTCCCATGCTACTTCGTATGGTAGTGCTACCTTGATTACTTATTAGGTGGGAGATAATGCAGCAATGCTAATATGGTAATAAGTTAACTCATTTCTTTTTTAAGTCAGAAAGAGAACATGCCGCCATTCTAGATGAATTTCCTCAAGATAATCAGGATTTCTTTGTAGATAGTGATGCATTCATCTGAAGAAAATAAAAAAGAAGAAAAAGATTTAGACCAACATAATAAATATGGAAAACATTCCTACTTCACTTTTCTAATAAATTAATTTTTCTATTACATAAGATATTTTGTAACTTTCCCCTATTCCAATGTGTCCTATTTCCACTTCCCTTTTGCCAAAGACTGGGCTAATTTCCTCACAAAGAAAATACATGAAATCAGAAGAAAACTATATAACTTCTCACCATGACTTAAGCTAAACTATTTGATTCCAATCCCATTTCTAGATCTTCTGTCTTCCTTTTATTTCAGTATGAATTGCCTGGGCTCCTTTTTCCAATCAACTCATAATTTTGACTCTGCACCTTCTTTCTTTCTTTTTTTTAAAGATTTTATTTATTTATTTGACAGACAGAGATCACAAGTAGGCAGAGAGGCAGGCAGAGAGTAAGAGGAGGAAGCAGGCTCCCCACTGAGCAAAGAGTCGATGGGGGGCTCGAACCCAGGACCCTGGGACCATGACCTGAGCCAAAGGCAAAGGCTTTAACCCACTGAGCCACCCAGGCACCCTGCACCTTATTTATTTTCACCTTAAAAGGATTTGCAACTGTAAATATTCTCTTTTCCTTGCCTCAAAACTTTGCCCAAATTTCTTTTGATTTTTCCTATATAAACAGCAAATTAAAATATTTATCTATTCTTGTTATATTTCCACAATACTCATTCTATCCTTCACCCATTCCAGCTGGACTCTCATTCTCAGAGAGACCACTAAGAGTATTATGACTAGTGCTAATAATCAAATTTCTATCTACATTTGCTCCTATCAGTAATAATTGTTTTGTGAAAATTAGACATCTGGTTAAATGACATCTGGCTAAAATAAGCACAGAAGAACTTAATTACGAATATTTTGATAGTAGCAGCCAATGGCTGGGAAGGTTGCTTGCCACGTGTCTAAGAAAAAAAAATCTCCCTTCAGAATGTTTCCTTCAGGAAATTGAACTATAGATTCTTCAGCCTAATCCAGAGGTGTCACTGGGAAGGCACTTCTAGCCAATATTAACACCACTGACACCGTCACCAAGAAAGAAATCTTGCTAGAACTGCCAATGATGGGAGAATAAAATTTACGTAGTTTGAGAATCTTTGTGCCCCTTTTTTTATCTGAAGCCCCAATTAAGAACACCTGATTGCCAGAGTTTAGAAGCCAGGTGTCCCTACTCGTTTTTAAGTCATTTGAAAAGTGTCTATCTGGATTGATCTGCTTCTATTGTGAGAAGGAAGCTCTGCCCCCTATTTAGATTAATAAAGTAAGGCTTCTCCCAAGCATTGTAACTGAGCATGAGGAAAACAAACAAACAAACAAAATGGAAAAATAAAAATAAAAGAAACAAGAAAAGGAAAAGGAGAAAAAGGAAAAGGGAGAAAACAAGCAGTATATTCCACACTATTGACTTTCCAGTGAAAACATATACCCTTCTTCTCATCTTTACAAATAAAAATGGTTCTTATCTAACATAATTCAAATATGTTTCATAATATTAGACACATTCGTTAGCTCTCCAAAATGCAAATACGAATTTGAAAATAGAAACTCATATCATTTATTACACTCAACTGAACATATAGTTTATCCTAGGAATCACTATTGTTTCTCTAGTTCTATCACAATTCATTTTAAAAATTCTCTAACTATGGATTAACTTATAATTTCATTATCTCTAATGCTATATATATATATATATATATATATAATTGATAGGTAAGAGGAAAAATACTATTTGATATACACAACACAGATTTTTTGAATTCTACAAAGAAAAAACACACACACACACAAAAAAACTTCATGAATTCTAATATTATCTACTGGTAATGAATCTATATTTTATAATTGTCTTTCTCCACTATTTATTCCATATTTCCTTTAATTTTAGTTTGATCATTAGCCAATCATCTTTCTTTATCAAAGAATGTGATTAAAACTTATCTTTGGAGGATTGTAAACCTTCTATTTTTCTTCCTTTAGAGATTTTTTTTTTAACTTCTACTACTAGATAGGCTGTACTAAGACATACAGAGGCAATCTCTTGAAGTCCATTCATATTTTTTTCTGCCTTCTGCAATAGCAACCACACTTCTCCTTGAAAGTCAGATTGGATTATTTCAGCCAAAATCATACTCCATTTCTTTTCTTGCCTTTGCCTGTTCTCCCTAAAGAATAAAAAAAGGAAAGAAAGAAATAAAAAAAATGAAAAAGAGTGAAAGAGTGAGAAAGAGAAACAAGCAAAAAATGTCCAGCAATATAACCTCAGTTTCTAGTTCATAAGCCCCATGCTAAGTCTGAAAATGGGAGCTCCTTTCCTCAGGCATTATAATTCTCAGGAAAAGATTTTCCACTGAAATCATCTTGTGCAATGTTCAGCATGCACCATCTCTCTTTTCTCTTCTGGTTCCCACATCATGTATTCTTTCAATGAAAAAAATAAAAATAAAAAAATTAATTGATATGGATAGAACTCCAAACTCAGAAGGTTTTCTCTCTACCACAACTAGGTTTAAGAAGTTTCTAGAATGCTTGTTGCTTCTAGGTTGTGCAATGCAAATAAATTCCATTACAATTAGCTTATTGCCCTGTTTTTCATGTAAATTTCTTTGGTCAGATGCAACATTGTGTTTTATAAAATATCAGTGATAAAATGATTTCATGAAACAAACTTAGAGGATTCTAAGAGCAGCACCGGCTGAAGAGAAAACAACTACAAACTGTTAAGTGTATACTGTCAAAACCATGCTAGAAATTCTATGTAATTTACTTAATACAGTTATTACATGGTTTCTGAACTCCCCCAGAATATAGTACTTTCTCAGGGAATCCAGAGAGAAGTCCACCTCTGGAAGATTAGATTACACTTACTGTATATGCTAACTTGGCTAAGAAGAAGATCCTAGTCTTTATTGATTGTCAAAGAAACAGCCATTGAACACGAACTAGATAGCTAGAAATGAGTTGTCTGATAATTGCAAGGTAACTCATCTAATCTAATTGATTATTGGGATCCTATTTCTTAGGATTTTTGGCAAGTCTCATGAGACTCATATTTTGACCTAACGTAAGAGATCATTTCCCAAGCCTTTTTGTCTTAAATGTTCCAAAGTTATTCTTTATAATCCCTGATCATGCCAGCAAGCCATTAACTAATGTTAAAAAAAAAATGCTGTTAATCTATATCTCACACATTACTTGCTTGACTTATATAGGGATTAGCAAGCTTTTTCTATGTAGGGTCAACCACTAAATATTTTAGGCTTTGTAAGCATAACAAATCTAACCCAGTAACTCATGTCTGCTATTGTAGTGTGAAAGCAGAAATAGACAATATGGAAAATAAATATAGTTGCTGTGTTCCAATAAAACTTTACTTATTAAAAAAAAAGGAAGACTGGATTTAAATTACAGGTCATAATGCTGTTTTCCAAAATCTAATTATCTTTGTGCAGACCAAACAAGCATATTAAAAAAGAATGCGTAAGGAATTTCATCCAGTGTATTTGAAGTTCTTGTCATTAAAATGTATTATTCACCCTGGATCCAAGATTGTATTGGATTTATCATTTTATAGAAGTCACTAAGTCTATGGAACTTTGCTATGAAAGTCCTAGCAAACAAATAGGTAGGAATTTTTTTTATTTGTTATATTATCCTAAGGTCCTCCCTCAAGTTACTAACTGTTCTTTGAAGATTATATGGTTTTAAAAAACTCAAATCAGGGAATTAGATTATGGACTATGGTTCTTAATCTTGAAGGTTCCATGTAAATTATAGAAATTAAGTGGAAGATAATAGATGATAGACAGATAGATAGATCTCTAGTTTTAAAATACTCTTGTTCAGGGGCCCTGGTGGCTCAGTGGGTTAAAGCCTCTGCCTTCGGCTCAGGTCATGATCCCAGGGTCCTGGGATTGAGCCCAGCATCAGCCTCTCTGCTCAGCAGGGAGACTTCTTCCCTTCCTCTCTCTCTGCCTGCTTGTGATCTCTGTCTGTCAAATAAATAAATAAAATCTTAAAAAAAATACTCTTATTCATTTTTTCCAATGACAAAGCTTAATTTGAATCACAGTTTTCAAACAAGTATATTTGGAGATACAGGTATTAGAGAATTGTTTTTTTCTTTGAAGAGAGCTCCCTTGTGCCAGGTCATTTCTGTTTTGTTTTTGTTTTTGTTTTTTGTTTTTTAAAGATTTTATTTATTTATTTGATAGAGAGGGAGATCACAAGTAGGCAGAAAGTCAGGCAGAGAGGGAGGAGGAAGCAGGCTCCCCGCCGAGCAGAGAGCCCGATGTAGGGCTAGATCCCAGGACCCTGGGATCATGACCTGAGCTGAAGGCAGAGGCTTAACTCACTGAGCCACCCAGGTGCCCCGTTTTTTTTGTTTTTTAACAATGTAAGAAAATCCTCATGAAACAGAAGAGTTGTACATGTACTTGCTGTTAAGAGAAGCTCATTATGAAATAAACACAAGGGTATTCTGCGATCTGCAAAATCTTACATAGAACATTCCTCCCTCTCTCTCTCCCTCTTCACACACACACACACACACACACACACACACTCATATATATGGGTCTTTCTATGAGTCCACTAAAACATCTATTGTTGGTTATAGTCACAGTGCTAAGAAAAACCTTTAAAAATTTGATTCTGCAAATCTACTAATTGCAGGATTAGTTCAATTTATAGGTTCACTTAGTGTTTATTGAAATCATTAGTGTTCAACTCCTCATAGCTATCCCATAGTGTGCTAGCTGATTATCACTGCCCTTGGTGACAATACAAGCAGATAACAAATTACAGATTCCCTTCACTTGCCTTAGGACCTTTGCATCTAATTCCATTTTTTATATCTTGAGAGTTCTTAATTATAAGCACTGAAGTAGTTTCTAGTAAATCAAAGCATGAAAGGGAAAAAATAAGAGCTTGAGTAATTCACAAAATTTTTGGGATACTTAGAGAAACATTCTTAGAAGATACATGATTTGGGATCATACCCCAAATCCCGCCACAGGACTGGTTTAGCAGAAAAACTACTGGAGTAGTGTCTAGTAAATTAACCAAGGCCACTTGTCAGAATTTAGATATTGACACTCATATCACTATTAATGCACTCCAAATACAATTAGCCCCTTATCCTGGAAGCTGCCCCTAACACTACTTCTACTGTCACTTCAGGAACTTAAACACAATACAGCTGCCACCGGTGCCAGAGAGGATAATCTGCTACTGCTGGCAACTCTCTGGATTATAATCTCTTGAGTTGAAATCAAGAATATGTGCTCCTGATTGCAAGAGCATTACTCCTCTGCCCACACTACTGACGCAAGTTAGGTAGGAAATTGAATTTTTGGCCCTTGTATATTTTAGAGTGGGAGATGTGTACTGCATTGCTTACGAACCAAACACAAAAAGGTGTTTTTGATACAATGTAGTCAAAATAATGACAATATCATCTACATCATAATATCAATATAACACCCCACCCTAAATAAACAAAGTGGTTTATTAATAAATAGATCATGATCTATCTACTGAGACCCCAAATCTTAGACTTATCTGTGATGCATCTTGCCCTTACACTCTACATCCAATTCAATAGAAAGTCCTCTCAAATCTATTTCCAAAAAGATCTAAACCTTGCTGCTTATACCACTGCAAATCTGTGCAAGCCATTGAGATCCAGATTCCAGATATGATATCCTATCAGGTCTCCATGCCTCCCTTCTTGCTACCCTGAAAACTACCTACTATAGAATAGCCAGAATGATCTTTTAGAGGCTTGAATAACATCAGGTTGTATTCTATTTAAAACTTCCCATTGTAAACATAAAACTTTCTAACTTCTAACCATGTCCACAAATTTTTACAGGACTTGTGCTTTGCCTTGTTATCTGCTCTGATTTACTACCAACTCTGCACTTCCCAACACCACCCTTTTTGTTTCTCAGGTCCTTTGTACTGCTTCTTCTCTTCTTGATAAAATAAATTTTTATCTTTAGACCTCTTTTTTTTTCTGAACATTTCATTCCACAGATATTTACTTGACTTTCTTCTTCTTGGTATATCAAATGAGAGATCAAATATAAGTTGCAGAGGGATATATTTCTCAACTAGCCCTGTTAAAGAAATATGTATAGTCATGTCTACCCCATCTTATGTTCTTCAAAGCCTTAATAAAGAGACAAAGTGTCTTTCTCTCTCATATTCGTTGATGTAACCACTATGGTTACTATTGTGCCTTTTACAGAGGAGAAACTCAATGAACACATTTAACCAGTAAGTCTCAATCCTAGGGTTTAACCATGGTATAATCTATTACTCCAAATAAAAGCTGATAACTATGAATTTTAGTAATGTCCAGTAGGCTAATTTTTAGTAGCATCCTAAGGAATTGTACCCCTCTTGCTGTTCTTATTGTTTATATTTTAGGGAGGTAGAGTATACAGACTTCTAATAATAAGAATATTCACAAATTTGAGGTATTCTCTGTATATCAAAATTTATTAGAAATTCCATATCCTCTATTAATAATCTGAATTAAATGTACTAAATTAACCTTGCAGATAAAATGGAGGCATCAGAACTGAATAAGGAAAATACTGTTTGGGGTTTTTATCTTGTACTCATTGTTTTAGCATCTTGGGTGATTCTGAGTTGACTTATAAAGATCTTTCTTTGTCATAGTCTAAATTACCTTCAATTCTTTGAAAATAGATTAAAAAATGTTTAGTTACCAAACATTGAGATGACAGCTAATTAGAATAAATTTAAATATGATAAACAATACAAACTAGTCAAGTTGGCATCAAAGTGAAAGAAAATTATCTTCATTCTGGGAAGATCAAAACTATAATGAATGGACAAAGGAACGTGAAAACTAGAAGTATTACAGACTTTATTTGAACGGATACTGTAAGGAAAAGATATTTTGAAAGGGAAGAGGAGTCTCTGTATTACTAAAGCTTTTTTGCAGAAGCCCTTGACAATAGAATTACCAGAGGTAGCTGTGGTTTGGCCACATTAGCATGCTTTTCCAAAATAAGGACAATACATTTTAGAATAAATATTGGCTAGGTAAAATATACAGAAGAGGGCAAACACACTGGGAGGAATCTGAATGGCCCAGGAGGAATGGTTGGTAAAATGACACACATGGTCCAGAGATAATTAAGAGGAAATGTTTTCATATTCTGGACTTTTTTTTTTTTTAAACTATGATGGGGCACCTGGGTGGCTCAGTGGGTTAAGTCTCTGCCTTTGGCTCAGGTCATGGTCTCAGGGTCCTGGGATCGAGCCCCACGTCGGGCTCTTTGCTCGGCGGGGAGCTTGCATCCCCCTCTCCCTCTGTCTGCCTCTCTGCCTATTTGTGATGTCTCTGTGTTAAATAAATAAATAAAATCTTTTAAAAAATAAATTAAAAAACTATGATATAAAATGATAATTTCATTCAGCCTAGAATTCAAAAGGTCAGAACAAGCACCACAGAATATAATGTTGGCATGATGGGGGATTCAGTTTAATAAAACAAAGATTGATATGGGTCTAACTCTATTGATATGGATCTAACAGTTAAACTGGACTCAGTGTGAAATTTCTTCCCTTCTAAGTCCAAAGGCTAGAGAAGTCCTTTCTGCATCTAGAAATGGATAAGATTAGACTCCTTCCACCACACCGTCAGTCTAAGACCATATTTCCATCAGTCACCTAATGGTAATAGGGAAAAAGAGGAATGCAGAGACAATACGACATCCAGGGTAAAATTGTACTTAGGAATTAGTTCGACGTAGCAATTCGTTCCCTGAAGCTTTAGATGAGCAGATTTGAACTCTGAAAGATCAGGTTCCATTCTGAATAGAACCTTTAACTAGGTTATAGCTGCAGAATCTCATTATTTAATTGTGTGTAGGAGTGTGGAGACAGGCTGCTGAGCGGAAATATGCCGCTGCTCAAGAAGAGAGAACACATAAAAATGTGACAGCTTACGTAGTTTATCACAGTGTGTGGGTACGGGCTACGGTACTGGCATGAAAGCTGAACTGAAGTAAAATGATCATTTCCTTCAATTAACAACTGAAATTCTGTGAGGTAATGCTTGCTTGAAAGTGGAACATCATTAATTTATACATAGGTCAGTAAAAAGTAAGTTTTAATGCCGCATTTTCTGTTCCCTTAGAAAAGCACCACATCATTTCAAAAGGCAAAAATTTCCCTAAGTTAGGGTGTTTGCAAAGAGTTAACATACTCTTCTCACTCTGTATTCCAAATTACTTTTGAAAGTAATATCCATATTGTACCTTGAAGGAAGGCCTAAGCAGTAAACTTTAACGGCTGCCTGAGTTGGCAATCATTTCATAGAGACAAGACATCGCACTGGAAATTGCCCTATAAATAAGATCCCTTACAGAAAAATTAAAATGGAATTCATATTATTGATGTTCACTAGCAGCCATAAGAAACACAAGGGAACCAGGATGTGGCACTTGTTTCAAATCGCTGTCGGAGGCACCTGAAGGACACCCTCAAAGTCAGCTTTGATCAATGGTGATAAGTAGTTTGTCCAGCATTCAGAGTGGGCTGTAATGTATTTGGAAACCTTGAGGAATTTGCCTACCAAATAGAAATGATCCAGACATTAGCTGACCCACAAAAAATTTTTTCTCTGCAGTGACTATAAATTCACTAATACCCAGATTACCAGCAGAATCAACTCTTATCCTTCCCAGCCAGCCCTCTACCTCCCCACTCTTGCTCTCATTTGTTTATTTCTGAATTTTAGCTCACCTTCAGGCCTCATATTCCCCCCCAAAATTTCTGGGTTTTGGACTGAAGGAAGAGAGAACGGGAATCCTGCTCTTACTACTATTTACATAACTGTCTTTGCTAAGAATATATTTTGATGTGAGACCTGAGATATAAAACCACAATCTCTAGATTGTATTATGTTTCTGTAAATCATGACTGCTTGTTGTAATGTCCATTATTATAGTATATTAAGTAATTCACCCTGAAAGGGAAATAGTCATGTAAAAATGTAAATGTTTAATCTATAAATCCAAGCAAAATAGAGAATATGAAGGGAAGAACCAGAAGGTGAGAACAAGGGCAGGCAAATGACAGCAAGAGTTAGACTGAGACAGATATAGAAAGAGCAGAAAATAAATGGGAAAGACAAAGCAATTGGAAAAGGTAAGAAAACTAGAAATGTACAGACCTATAAAAAATTGTCTTCTGTGCCAGATATCATATTTATATAGGGTAAATGTGAACTGAATAATAAATAGCAACATAAAGAATAAGGCATGTTAATAGGAACTCATTCTGATTATTTCAGCGGAACTGAAAAATGTTTCCTTTCTTTACAGTAAATAAAGAGATAATCATTAGAAAATGAAAATTGATGTGAAATAGAACAAAGGCTACAGATACTAGAATTCAGCTCAGTTCTACCTCTTACCAACTGTTGATCCTCTGGAGAAGGTTCAGCATTGGTTCCTTTTTTCATGAAAATTGAATTCCAGGGTACACAAATGGGTTGCAGATACTATGTATAAATTACTTAATACAATGTCTTCACATGATAAAATTACTAATTAATTAATTAATTAATTAATTAAAATTAAATTAATTTAAAATAAAATTAAATTAATTAATTTAATTAATTAAAAAATTAATAATTGTTATAATTATTAATGATATGGTATTAATTTCAATATATTATATTTTGTGATTTATTTAAAAAAGCAGAGCACATGAGTTAAGATTATACTAGATTACATTTATGGCAGAAATGTAGTCCAATATTGAATTCAGAGTTATTAGCTATGTTACTTTTGACAAGATACATAATTTCTCTAGGATTCAGATAGCTCTTCTGTAAAACAGCATTATCAGTGCACACAACTATAAATAAATACCCATGGATTACATAATATAGAATTACACAACCAGTTGATTCTAAACAAGGTAAGCCCAAGATTTTCAGTTATCTGGATAATGTATCAATTACCCTTCTAGAAAAATCACAAATGAATCCAATGTTATAACAAATGTTTAATATCTAGAATCATACAGCTCACCATGTAGAGATTACTAAACTATGAGAATGTATAAGACAAAGATTAGACAAGCAACAATGTTTCATAACCTAATTACTTCTAGGTATACTCTGTTCCCTACTTGGATAGAATTGAGTAAAACACTAATTGATCATTTCTCATATGAGTCCACCTGCTTGTGTGTGTGTGTGTGTGTGTGTGTATCTGTGCATATATTCTGAACTGTTTACTTACTGTGGCAAGATATTTTGCAAATGGTCAACATATGGAATAAATCGTTAATCAAATCTGGACAGTATATGTCCAGTTGTTGTATATAAAAGTGGAGTCAAAAAGTCTAAATATCTTTGTTAGATAAATATGAGAAGTGCCAGGGTAAGTTTTAATACAATAACTAGTAGATTCCAATGCAGAGCTTGAACTCGCGACCCTGAAATCAAGACCTGAGCTGAGATGGAGTCAGGTGCTTAACCAACAGAGCCACTGAGGTCCCCTCTTTGGGATATTTCTAAAATAAGTAACTTCTCATGTATCCATTTGTTTCTTCCTTAGACGAAGCCTATAATTTTCTTCTTATAATTATGAGATTAATCTTATTTCTCATATTTAGCCACGAAAAAACATAGTGTGAAGACTAAAATATTTCCTGTTTGGTCACTACATTTGAATAAGAAGTTTTCTGCCTAAAGACCATGTAGTGTGTTTGTATCAGCTTACTTCGGGTTGAAAATCAAATATGACATGGTAACAATATTTTTTTCTACCACAAAAACCCAAGAAGTAACATTTTACTATCGAGGCACAGTGAATAATCATCTGGAGTGAACATTCATCCAAGGCAGAATTCATGTGGTCTAATTGGTCTAATGATAAGGTTGTTCAGGCTACTATTAATAAATAATATGTATCTATCTGTTTGGGATTGAAAAGTCTGAAGAAAAAGTATAAAACAAAGCTTAACTTTGTGTTTGTGTGCATGTTTACATGTGTGTGTTAACACACACATACACACACACTCACATAAACATACCTTGTTCTAATATACTTTGAGTAAAGCTTCAAATTCCTTGCTTAGTCCTGTGTAGTTTTCGGAATTTGGAATTGTAATCAGCTTTTATGTACCTTCTGTAATGTCCACCAAAAAATCCGTTTCTAAAACAATTCCAAGGTTATTTGTAAAATTAGGCTTGGCTCTTGAGGATAGACTCAATCCTATGTCTTCACCAGGACAAGTTTGTTTATGATGAGGAACCATGTGCCAGGTGGGGACAAGTAAAAATGGGCATTCTGATGGAGCAGTGACACTCAAAAAATCCTTGAAGAGAAAAGGCATGTTTAGGAGGCTGTGAGAAATTTCATGCACTTAGACAAAATATTTTACAAAACATTTTTCCTATTATGTTGATACTGAGTATTGATACAAAGGGTTACACTTGAATAAGAATTATGTAGTCAAATACATTTAGAAAACATATAGCTGAAAGCATTCAGGTGTCTTTACTGAAAACTTCCCAGATTCTATGTACCTATTTATTCTGCATTTCCAGAGGAATACCAAATCAGAGTTTTCTAAACTTATCTAAAGAAAATAATACCTTTAAAAGAGCATGCTAATTTTCTATTGTTATATAATTTAGAGAATGGATTGGTTAGAAAATCAGTTGTAGAATTTTGAAACCTGTGGTTGGAGATATAGGTAGTAGTGAACTTATGAATACTTTCACTTAATACAGCAAGGAATAATCTTTTGACAGTTTTATCATGGAGGAATGAGGTTTGCTGCATGAAACGGAAAACCTAACAGAAAATTAAGCAAATAGACACATTTTTCTGATGTAACTAAAAGTTCAGAATGAGATATACACATTCTTGTATGTATTTATGTACACACATATATAAATGTGAAAATGTTTATATTTATAGATGTATTGTCTATTATATATGGTGTATGATATATTTATTCTTTATATATTGAATTTCTTGTACAATACACATTGCATATTATAGATTATACATTATATATTATATAGAGTTGACATTTTCAACATTTTGCCTGGCAAATCCTTAGTTAAATC
This sequence comes from Mellivora capensis, assembly GCA_004024625.1. Taxonomy (NCBI): domain Eukaryota; kingdom Metazoa; phylum Chordata; class Mammalia; order Carnivora; family Mustelidae; genus Mellivora; species Mellivora capensis. The sequence continues at coordinate 1,074 of PISX010020860.1, read as the reverse complement.
CACTAATTAATTTTATATTCTTACTGTATACAGATGACAGTGTTTTCAACTTTCCATTAGTATATAACAGCAATTGAAATGAATGTCAGTTTCCTCCATATTATTTTAATACATCACTCCAGCCCAGATTCAGCAGAAAGAAAGCCACATAAGGTCATGAGTATCAGGAGATTCAGTTCATTGAGGATCCATATTTAGAGAAGAGTTATATGATGCGTTCTGGAATCTATGAATACTATAGAGGTAAAATGGGCAGGATTGAAACAGATGGTGAGAAGGCTTGCTTTCCTAGAAGACAATATAGAGAACAAAGCAGATACCTCTGAAGCAGCTAAAAGGAAACCTGAAAAGCTTTCGACAAATGTTGCTTACTTTTAGATTTAGCATGTTAAACCCCCAAATATAGCCTCATTGAGTTCTTGCTTCCAATATAATGTCATCATTATCAGTTTTTTAAACTATGAATTAGGGGATGCCTGTGCAGCTCAGTTGGTTAAGTGTCTGCCTTCAGCTCAGGTCATTATCCTAGGGTTATGGGATGAGCCCTGTGTTGAGCTCCTTGCTCAGTGGGGAATCCGCTTCTCCCTCTGCCTCTTTCAGCTTGTGCTTATGCTCTCTCTCTTTCTCAAATAAATTAAATATTTTTTTAAAAATTAAAGAAATAAAATATAAATTGTGAATAGCTATACTTGTTGTATCTATGAAAGATAAAAAATACAAATGACACATTCTAAAGATGCTTATAATGGAAAAAATCAAGATATATAACAATAAAATTAGGATATTTCCATAATATTTCATAAAGGTTATAAAATCTGAAAAAAGCACAATATTGAAAATACATGAGATGAGACACTTTTAATAATGTTCTTTATATAACTGTGCATACTTTGTTTAAATAATATTTCAACAAAATGTTTTACTGAAATTCAGTTTCCACATTTATAAAAATCACAGTAATGAACATGTGGAAATACAAGTGACTTATTAGTGAGTTATGGATACATTACTTGAAACTTTTATTTTGAACATTTACCATTAAATTTATTCAAATAGAATTTTATAGCATTTAAT